>JAWQFJ010016197.1:2500-21695 GCA_034096865.1 Theodoxus fluviatilis
AAGAGAAAATAATGTTTTCGCTGTGGGCCACGGGCCAGAGTGTGCCGCAAGCCGATGTGTGCGTTCCACACTCAGAGACCGCTAACAGGCGCAATAATGAACCAAACTGTGTAGCGTCAGGACTGACTATCAGAACATCCTGCCTGAATTGTACAGGCCATGGAAGCGGCGCTGCAACACTACCACCGCTGCGGCTGCCGTGGCGAAGGTTTAGCTCTCCGAGTGCTCTTTAATACTCTGAAGCTCAGAGTCTGCGGCTGCTTCCTACTTTATACTCCTTCGTTGTGCCATCCTCTGATGCCGTTTGATCCGTAACATTTTAAAGTTGTGTTTTGACTGCCAGTCTTAGCGAATATGCCATCATTGGTTGCCCTCATGGGATCAGTTGTTGGACTGTGTCGCCCTCTCTCTTCCCAGGTGACAAGACAAGAGTTCCTCAACTACTACAGCGGAGTTTCCGCCACGGTGGACGACGACTGTTACTTCGACCTCATGATGCGCTCCTGCTACAACCTGCCGCCCCGAGGATCGACCGAATGACCTCTGAGTCCATGGAGCATTCTCCATCGACAGAAACTGAAGGACTTAGCTTCCACCTCACTCGACACCGCTTCTGCGCGACAGAAACATCCACGAGTGGGTTTATACTGACTCACGACTGTCGTTACGTCATCTGTGTTGAGTTGTTCACTTGGTCTGCTATCTTTGCATGCCATAATATGTAGACGTGGGAGAGATTTGTTCTGTCGGCGATGAGCCCTCGGCATGAACATTTTCCCGAATGTAAGGCACACTGTCTGTAAAGGATTTTGTTGTATTATTTCAAAACTCTGTCAAAGTCATTGGAATGGTTGTGCAAAATCCTAGGGCAGTTTACTCTGGTTGTGCATCTGGTTTGGTTAAACTCAAAGTTCTGTTTTACTGTCTCTTGCGCCTGGGGAATGGCATGGCAGGCAAAACAGATATGTCTTCCAATGCAAAAACGCTCTCATGCCGCGTAAAAACAAGTTTCTTGATACTTTATTTTGACCAGGAAATAACTTCCGGCCACGAGTAAGAAAAATCGATGCTCTTGAGTTTGCCCGAGCATGGAAGCTGATTGCTCTGTTGGAGCATATTTCTTCCTCGTCACGTTGCCGTTACTCGTGACTGGACTGTGTTCGATACCTTTTGAAAGACGAACGGAAAACATAGTTGTCTCAACATGTGAAAAAAGTGGCCATCAAGATATTTCAGTTGTCCTTTACAAGCAGGGGAGCTACATTACCCATTATTTGCAGTTTGCGCTGAATGGCGAGGATACAGACTGTTCTACATTTTATTTGAAACGTGAGTTGTAGTGAAGGCGAGTAGAAGTTAATGGGTGATTGACAGTGCAGCGTTGTACAGCCCAAGTCCTACATGATGAATAGCAAAACGGAGCAGTTCCCGCATTTAATAATACTAATAATAATGTGTGGATTTATATAGCGCCTTACCATGAGAAGACATGCTCAAGGCGCATACATAAACAACCATTACAATATACAGTCCCCTGTTGTGAGTCATATTTGTGCAGGCTATATATGTATACACCATAGTTCAATACCCTCAACAGACACTTTCATTTCGGTAACCTTTGCCTCTGTCTATTCGGTTATGTTATGAGAATAGTTTCTATGCATAACAATCGACGATCAAACGTCTGCAGCAGACGACTAAACATCGGACTTTCGCTCGATTGTCTAAGCTTGCGCAGACGTGATCATGAGATTTGAGGAATGCCTTCTAGATGTTCATCTATTTGTAAACAATGTTGAATAATCTACCCTTTCCAATCCTCTAAGAGTACATCTTCCCAGGCAATCTCTACGAGTTTTCATCGCCGTATAGTGTGTGTTTGTGCGGAAGACAAACAAGCGCCCAGAGAGAGAGAGAGAGAGAGAGAGAGAGAGAGAGAGATGGAGAGAAAGACAGAGTGTCTGACTGACTGTCTGGCTGTCTGGCTGGCTGACAGGCTGACTGACTGACTGACTGACTGACTTTATTGCGGCCGTCGACCCATCATGGTTGTTTCAGCATACAAAAGGTTAAATGTATTTAAACGATGATAAAACGTTCAGCGATTCATCTGTAAAAGAAATAATAAAACAGGTACAATTTTGCAGTCATCAAGATACACGGTGAGTATTTTCATGGAAGAATGCAAGGATGAGTGTCATGGTGAAGCACATAATGACTGCTGAAGTACTACCTCCCAGTGCACCAAGCAGCAATCTTGTACACACTGACATGTCTGTAACAAACTATCACGCGGTTTGTGTTAAAACACAGTAACACTAGTCGAGTTTGGGGAGCGTCTGGCATGACCTGCCTCTGAGAGAGACAGAGAAACAGTAACAAACACAGACAGGCAGACAAACAGAAAGAAACACACACACACACACACACACACACACACACACACACACACACGCGCGCGCGCGGACGGACGGACGGAATTTGGAGGGCTTTCACACAAACCTAGACACAGCAGACCAAAGCCCCCATGAAGCAGCAACACCATTGTGCTGTCTGTGGGTGCACGTGCGTGTGTGCGCGTAATTTCTTCCTTGTGCCACACGCCTGCAACAGTTCATCCCTAGCAAACATCAGAAACACCCGTGTTGCAGTAGAAATGACCGAGACCGCTCGATGTCCCCATTGAGGCCTGTTCTAACTGGGCGTAGTAGCCGATGTTAAGGAAGCCGTAGTGGACTCGGGTGACCTTGTAATCGGGGACTGCTGCATGCGAGTACGCCGCCAGTGACTATGGAGTGATGTGCATGTGCCACTATTGCACCACTGAGTTACATGAAAAGCTAGGCAGCATCACATGGCTAAAATTCTGCTTAGGTTTAACTCAATCAACCACGTGTGTATATGTATATGAGTAATGTAGGAATTTAAAAAAGTTTTTCATATATTTCACTTACAACTTTGAGAAATTAATACTGTTCTTTGGCAACCGTGTCTCTGTATGTGTGTCAGTAATCATAGCAATGAGTATTTTGTTTGCAAACTGAAGGGGAAAATGGCGGACACAAGTTGTTTACTTATAACTAGATTTTTAAAAATAACTAATCTCCTAGAGCGAAATATGTGCCTGACTAGCCAGTCACGACGCAGCATTGGCCACAAAGACAAACATTGGCCACAAAGACAAACATTGGCCACAAAGACAAACATTGGCCACAAAGACAAACATTGGCCACAAAGACAAACATGGACAACGGACTTCAAGGTACACGTATATCGACGTCGATGTCGTATTTTGGACACTTGCCGGAAGTCCCAGAATCGCTTGCGGCAAGTGGAAACGTCGGCGATGTAGTCGTAGCATTGCCCAATTAGAACAGGCCTTTTTAATCAGATAGAACCTCTGGCTGCCAGTCTTTGGAGCATCCTCCAGTAGCTCAGTTAAGGGCGGCCATAGAAGCTGAACAAACTACTTAGGACATCGGGACAGGATCAGGCTATTAAGACCCAATCGTGCGTTTGAATTCCTCGGGAAAATCTAGACTTAATCCACGCGCAGCAATAAGCTGGATGTCTCATTCCCTATCTCCTCTTCTTCAATCATCTCTAGATTCATCTACCAACTACGCAGAAACAACTGCCAACATCTATAACGGCACGGTGTACGTTCCTAGGAGTTCAGATTCACAACTGATGCAACACAGAGACCTTCCTGGCTTGTCGTTCTCCCTGACCTATACTGACGTACCTTCCTACTATTTGGAAAGCTGAATGAACAGGGTAACTAGAAGAAACATACAACATGGCGAGACAGGATTTCTTGTGTGCCTTCAGAAATTTGTTCGTTCTTAGAAGATTTGACGTTATCTAAATAACTGTTTGGGAAAATCACGTCCTTTTTTTCGATAGTCTAGATTTTTAACATTGTTATTAAAAAATGTATATCTTTTGTCTCCCTTCTTACCCTCCCCCTCCCCCTCCTCCTACCACTACTACCACTACCACTACTACCACTACCACTACCACTACCACCGCTACTGCTCCTCCTTCGTCTTCTTCTAGTTTACGGAATATATATGTATATACATATATATATATATATATATATATATATATATATATATATATATATATATATATTATATATATATATATATATATATATATTTATATATTTATATATATTTATATATAATATATTATATATTATATGAACGTGTGATTGGATATAATCATGTGTCACGTCATTGAGGAAGCCGACGGTCCTGTCCATCCTGTGTTCATTGTTTCCAACGGCATCTTCACAGCTCACACCTGTTTTCATGTATCTAGATCTGCGCAGGTCTGTTGTTGTTGTTGTTGTTGTTGTTGTTTACTGACATTAGCCTTTAGCATCACATCCTTTGGTTCTCTCGTCAAGTCATGGCTTTTAAAATTAAGTCTGGAAGGTGTACCTGCCTTCTTGGCAGCCTTGATGTGGATGAAATTAACATGTAGGAGACCAAAAACCCAGGTGTAGACTTAAAAAATGACAGAAAATATTGCCACCGTTTGTCGCTATAGTACATTAATCTGCAAACTAAACAGGTTATTTACTGTTTACCTACACATTCCTCACCGAGTATATCTTGCCAAAGTTGCACCCTGTGTGAGTCATAAAAGATGCGGAAAGGGTTGCAGATAAAACATGCTTGGGGACAACTGTATCTTACTCGGTGCATAGATGGCCAAGTTGTCCTCACATTTGCTTACATTTGAAGAAACGCCAGAATCGGCAGGTTGAAAATAAAATTGACCCGAGTATACTAACGAGGCATTCCGAGGGCTCTTCTTCGTTGGTTTGTTGAATACAGACATGACTGCTCCTTACAATGAGCATCGACTAGTCCTGAACTGTATGTATGTATAGCTGTACTAGTCTCGTCCATTGTTGTGCACCTTGCAGACGATTATCTTTACCCAGCGCAGTGCGTCGTGAAATACATGTATAACACGTTATCTGATGTAGCGGATGTCCTCCACAATGATTAGCTTTAATACGAATGTCCGTAGTTCTCCACTAACATTTACACGTATGAGCCTGCAGTGCAGGCATTTATCGCTATATACACGAACAAATTGGTGTACTTTATGCACACTCTGATTCTATGTTGCTCCGTACTCCCGATGAATGTACACACTGTTTATGGTGTTGTCAACAGTGGTCTTCCTTTGACTTAATAACTTTAGCACCTGTCAATACCTATAATAAACACAATATACCACCTTTTGAGAGAGCTGGTTCGTGTTTTTGTTAGAGAGAGTGTTGATGGACTTGAGAAGCCCTCGGGGCAGAAGTTTGTTACGTATTGTCAAGGCATAAATATGGATGCATTTACAGCTACTTTTCGGGGCTGGCTTAAGAACATCAGCTGAGCTATACAGATGCACTGGAGGCATTTCGTAACAGAAGCTTTGAGAAGTAAATTAAAAAATTTTAAGGTTGAATAGCGTTTTCCGATTTTCAAGGTGAGGGTCAAGACATTTCTTATTTTGAGGAATGGGGTACCTTTTTATCTTGTTGCACACACACGCGCGCGCGCACATACACATCTCCATAAAAAAGAGCCTCATTAACACGACAACGGCGTAATTGGTGCATTGTTCTAGTGGACGGTCATCATTTTGAGCAACCAACCCACCTTTTCTGTTGGTCGAATAATATTCCTTTAAACTGCTCATGTAAGATACATACCCACACAAGCAGACACTACCTTAATTATGGGCAACTGGTTAATCACATTTACTTTCATCGGTCGGATAAAAGCGGCTTTTAAATTTATACTTTCAGCATTTTGTGTCAGAATATTGTATCATTGTTATCCAGGAACCTGCGTGTAGAGGGATCTTAATGAAATATTAAAACACAGAGAGACTGTGATGAATTAATTGCGCTCATCTGAAGTCACCAGATGAATCTTGATACTCTCAAACAATATATCACTGTTATTGGGATCAAGCAGAATCTATGACCTCAAGACGACTCCCGATACCTTAGTTTTCATATCCTGAGTTTTTTTTTTTACAGAATTGTTCGGTTGAAAATATATGCCAAACCTTTCTTTACTTTTGGCAAATTGATGTCTTTTACTGTGAATTGCATGGTAAACTCATCTGGGGTTGAGCGGATACTTATGTAGGGCCTACTGTATGTATGTATGTATGACGTGCACTGTCTTCACACGGCATCACTTTGCACGCCTCTGACTTCGTCATAGCTATGTGGGACAACTGGAAAGGTGCAATTTTCCTATTCAGTGGACACTTGGCATCTGGCACTGGTTTTATTTGTACACGAGAGTGTCACGGTGTCTCACTATGCTGCATATTCACGGTGCGTGATGTGCACATTGTGTTCGATTGTTAATTTTCAAAATGGTGTTGGAATTGAATCCATTTGGCATGGATTCGTGAACGTCATATACATGAAAATAAACTTACTCACTCCACGATGTTCTCGTTTGGGGAATACAATTAAAATTTTCTTTTAGACAGTAAGAAGCATTTTAAGATAAAGAAGTCATCATTTAGAATATCTGTACCAAAGCTTTCCCTTTGCAGATGCCCTCGAATCATACACTCTAAATACATGGAAATTGCATACACACACACACACACACACACACACACACACACACACACACACACCACACGCACACACACAGACACAGACACACAGAGAGAGAGAGAGAGAGAGAGAGAGAGAGAGAGAGAGAGAGACAGAGACAGAGAGACAGAGACAGAGACAGAGAGAGACAGAGACAGAGACAGAGAGAGACATAGAGAGACAGAGAGTGAGACAGAGAGACTCACAGAGAGAAAGAGAGAGTGAGACAGACACACAGAGAGCGAGAGAGAGAGACAGAGACAGACAGAGACAGACAGACAGACAGACAGACAGACAGACAGACAGACAGACAGACAGACAGACAGACAGACAGACAGACAGACAGACAGACAGACAGACAGACAGACAGACAGACAGACAGACAGACAGACAGACAGCAAGACAGACAGACATACAGAGAGGGGGGGGAGAGAGGGAGCGAGAGAGAGTCAGAAAATATTCACTTAAGAAGAGTAACTCGAAGCCTTCTTCCATAGAAAGAATTTTATTTGTAAACGTGACGTTACATTGTATTACAAATTCAACACAAATCGTAGAAAATAAATGCATTACAAATATACAAACGATAATATACATAAATTATCAGATCCGTGGTATTATTGTGAAAAGGAGCAAAAGTTATTTACTAGAACATCCCTTTTCGTTTTGCTTAAATCTGTATGAAAACAGTGAGTGTCCAAATTAAAAGGAGGCTTAAGTTCTTTAAAATGCTTTTGAATTTCAGAACATAAATCAAGCATTTTCATTTTTTTCTTTAGAAACTTAGGCGTCTGTTCTTATTGTGCATTTATTAAAATTAATTAACTCAAAGTTATATTTGTTAAATCATTTACTAAGCCACAGCCGTGGTGATGCCAGCACACCCACAAGAAGTTCCAGAGGCAAATGACACAAAAGATACATCATGGATGTTTAAATATTCGTAAACAGAAAAAAAGATTGCATAGTTTTGATTTTTCTCAGTAAATAGATGTATTTGATTCATATGAATACGCAAAGTAGTGTAAAATGCAAATTTCGGACTTCAGTCTTCTCTCGGACTCTCACGAATGATACAAGTTCGTAGAGAGATTTAAGGAATGCATTGTTTTTTCAGCAGTGCCTTACTGGGTCCCAAAAAGAACACGACACATTTTCTAGTAAGCAAAAAGTGTTGCATCTTGTGCTAAAGTATTTCAGATCGGCTGCAACATGAAGAAATGCCCCCCAAAAATCTGAGTATAAAGGAATCTCAGTCTGTATCACATCACCGATATAAAATATTTCAAGATCTACATCTGTTCAAGTACAGAAAGATTGTCATGAAGGCGGAGTTTCATGCATGTACACAAAGAGGCATAAAGTCTGTATCACATCACCGATATAAAATCTGTCAAGATCTGCATCTGTTCAAGTACAGAGAAACTGACGTGAAGGCGGAGTTTCATGTATGTACACAAGGAGGCATAAAGTCTGTATCACATCACTGGTACAACAAACTCTCAAGATCTGCATCTGTTCAAGTACAGAGAAACTGTCGTGAAGGCGGAGTTTCATGTATGTACACAAGGAGGCATAAAGCCTGTATCACATCACCGGTATAAACAAAACCTTCAAGATTTCACGGATGCACATGTACACAAAGACGCATGACGAAGTCAAAAGTGACTTCTTACAATGTATATGCCCTTATCATACACAAGTCTCCAACGGTGTTTTACATGCAACGCAGGCAGATAACTCAAGCAAATGTAAAAAAGAATAATGTACACAGCATTCACATGTCTGTCCACGGATGAAAATGAGAGTTAACAGAAAAAAACAACGCGTTGTTCATAGTTTCAATGAAAATGATGCAACCAATTAACGTTCCTTATGCTCTGGTAAAGTCGTAACAGTGCGTACAAAATAAACAATTAAAATGTCTGTAAATAACAACTGCCCCAGATTTCTGTCTGACTATTCGTAAAGAGTAAAGAAATGCGCGATTCCGCATTGATTTTGACAAGCGACAAGGAAACACTCGACGTAATACTTTCATCTCAAGCGTCATGGCAGCCATCTAAATTTGACATTAGCACCTCATCAAACAGAGCCAACGCGGGTCCAACTAATAACCACCACTGGTATACTGTATTATTGTTTCGCGAATTCGAGCTTTTGATATTATCCCATGCTATCAAAGATTTCTATACCGACTTCAGAGTTATGTAACCTGATGGAATCAACAGTTCAAGAAGACTATTCAAATGAATGTTATCTACAGCACACACCATTATCCTAAACAAGTAAAGTTTGGCTGATTCATGAATTACAAAATTGATATCAAGAAAACATACTCAAAATCTTCGTGCGAGTTAATTTGTAGAAATTCAGACAGAAAATATGCTCTTTTTTTCCTTGACACAGTTTCAAAATGCGATAGGCAATTCACTTAACTTCACACATGATATCAGGACCGAATGAGGAAAAATGTATTGCGACTGGCACGTGCAGTTCGAACGTAAATCACCGATAAAGACAATTCCCTGCAGTACCCTTGGTCGATATTTAACACCTTGTAAAGTATCTGAATTTCCTCCATTATAGCTTCAGATTGTTAAATGCCGCCATGTTGGCAGTTTTGTACATTTCTCAAGCGAGCATATATCTAATAGGAACCGAGCAAGCAAGGTTCATCAGCTCTCTATATCATGTATCAGAGATGCACTTACAATCATACAGTATATATATCCAAAACCACGGTACACTTTGAACGTTGAGTCTAACACACTTGTGGTCTAAAATGCAACTCTCGAACATGACTCAGTGTGCATCTTTCGACAAATGATTGCAGGAAACATGTTTCCGCTCCACTAGAAGCAATGGTCTTTCCAGTGATATATTACGGCAAAAATGGGCGATTATCGGAGAAGGGTGGGATAAGAGATAAGGGGTGGGCTGGTGGAGAGACAGATGTGCAGATATTAAGTTTTAAAAATTATTTTGCCATTTTGGGTCTACAAACGACAGCAATTTTGGGGTGTGCAATATATTCTGTCGATTTGCCCTAATAAACCACCAGATATTCACACTGAGAACTTTTGCAAGCGCCACTGTGATGCAAAAACAGAAGAAATGGAGACTGAAAATGTGCGCGCGCGCGTGTATATGTGCTTGCGCATGCGTGCGTGCGTGTATGTGTGTGTGTGTGTGTTTGCTTGCGCGTGCGTGCGAGTGTTGATACGAACATATGTGTGTGTGTGCGTGCGTGCGTGCCTGCGTTTGTGTGCGTGAGTTTGCATACGTTAAAAATCACGTGATAAACATGACGATCACATCTGTGTCTTGAAACAGTATGAAAGCGTTATCCTCGCAGTCAGTAAATATCTTGATAAATACCATACTTATATCTGTAACAGCTATTCACGTCCACCACGTAACATTTTCCCCATTACAACCATATCGTTAAAGTCGGCAATCAGATTTAAAATGTGCTGTAGCAACCATACACTTGAACCAAGCAGCTGAATAAACTCTTTATATCGTATTCACAGACACCTTCCAATCAGGACATCACCAGACTTATCCAAGGGAAGTCTGCTTTCCCTTCACTGCTGTGAGGACCCAAAACACGGTGCACAGCGGAACTATATCCCCTGGATGAGCAGGGGACAGTCTAAAAAATTGATCGCTTGGCCAACAGAGGAACTACAAGTGCACAGCCTACTGCCGACATTTGATTTTGAAACTGACCCATCTTACACATGATGGCTCCAACATGTCTCTGGCGCTGCCTCCAATAAGAAAAGAAGATGAGCAATAAAATCGGATTATAGCTGAGTATATCCAGACACCAATACGCGTCACCCAGATGCTGGTTAGCACGAGCTGAGCGAGTGCTACGAGAGCGAGCCCCAAATGTAGGAGGACCGCAGCTGGTCAGCTGATGTGGGGTTGACTAGGCAGCAAAGGCTGTTCGAAGTTCTGTCAAACCTCAGGCAAGACGTTAATTAGTTAAGCTTGCCCACTGCATACGGTTCGAGAGGTCGACCGAGTTAGCAATGATATCAAAGTTGAAAGCGAACGGGTAGGAAAAATTGCCGACTCATTTGTGAGCAAAACCGATCGTGTTAAATATAAGTAGCTGATCGAGCATACGGCGGTTGGGTTTAAAATGCCGAAAAGAAAGAAGAAAGAATTACAAAGTTTTATGGTTTCACTGCAAAGGGACACGACAAAGAAGAAAGAAGAGGAAAAGCTTCACTTACAGTTTACCACTAACCTTTCTTTGGTGGTTGCGGGGTCCCGACTAGTCCAGACTCGGTTAAATCGCGAATATCCATCAATTCATGCAAATCAAATGTAGTAATGCTGTTTGAGTAGAATGCTCAGGACTGCTGTAATGCATGGAAATTAACAAAGAAACTAAGAGATGATATATTCTCTCGCCCATTGTTAATGATATTTCCCTTTTGACGTGGAACCCTTGAGATTGCATTCTTGTTTTTGGTGAAGTTTTGTCCATTGTCCTTTTTCATTGCATGTTCGGAAAAAATCTGGTAGAAGTAAATGTTGTTACCTGCAAATTATTGCTGCATATTAATCTGCATAGTAGAAAACATAGGGGGGAAATTTCAATATGTGCCTACAGTTCTGAACAGCGTGGATAACCTACAACTGTGGACAGATCTGTTAAAGCCATTATCGTCAGTGTGTTGGACGATTCCACCCCCCCAAGACGAGTCAGCTGTGAAGGTCTAGGGTGGTGGCTCGTCGTAGCGCTGGATGCTGGGTCTGTCCGCTGAGGGCAGCTGCTGGTAGTTGGCCCTCCGTCTGGTCCTCCTCGGGTAGCACCGCAGCACGCTTCGAAAGAAATAAACAAACGTACAGGCAAATCGATTCACAACGAGCTTTCATTGCCCTTGAAATGCCAATTTACTCTTAACAGGGATGAGACGACAATAAATATGGACTACAATATAGTTACCTCGAATCTCTTGTCATGGATATATCGAACAACCATAAAATGTACCTTTTTAAAGAAGCGTATTCAACATCATGTGTTGGTTTCTGCACTGGAAATAGTTTTCCAGTTTGTAAAAAAGTATGAGGTGACTTTAGTGTTAGGATGCCAATGAAGTCTCAGCGGAAAACATATGCTAGGAAGGAGATGATCTTTGACATGTTTGTCAAATAATAAGAGCTACAAAAGTTTCTTGCAATGAAGTGCATGCAAATCACATCTGAAATCTTCACACACCCCTCCAAGGGAAGTGCTACATTGATTTGACTGACAGGACCAAGCAGGAACTCACACGAGCAGCGCAAAGACGAGGACGACTAGGAAGGCGAAGATGAGGTAGACGAGACCAGCGAAGAAGTCCAGCGTGGCCCTGTAGACCTTCATGGTGGCGTAGCCAGCAGCAGCCGCCATCAGCACCTCCACAACACCCAGGCCCGCGTACAGCGACCCTGCACTCACCAAGGAGGGTCAAGGTCAACCCGAGGTGAATTCGAATTATGGAATGAAAAGAAACAGAAAGTTTACTCATTCCCTATCTCCCATCTTGCCTCCCTTTTTCTCTCGTTTCATCTTCTTCCCGACTCCCTCTACCCAGCGGCCATTAATCCATAAACTAGCACCCACCTACCCACACCCACACCCTTCTGACTGCATGTCTGTCAATTGATGTATGTGTCAATGTATCTGCCTCTGTGTCTATATTTCTGTTTGTTAGTCTGTCTCTTTGTTTGCGCATTTGTCTGTCTGTCCGATTCTCTCTCTCTCTCTCTCTCTCTCTCTCTCTCTCTCTGTGTGTGTGTGTGTGTGTGTGTGTATGTTTCTGTCAGTCAATAAGGGTCTCTGTGTGTATGTGTGTGTGTGTGTGTGCGCGCGCGCGTGTATGTGTGTGTATTTGAGTGTGTGTGTGTGTATGTGTGTGTGTGTGTGTGTGTGTATGTGTGTGTAAGAGAGAGTAAGAGAGAGAGAGAGAGGTACAGAGACAAAAACAGATGGACAGACACTCTCTCTCTCTCTCTCTCTCTCTCTCTCTCTATTCCTCACCTTGCTCCTCATTGCCGACGAGGTTGGACATATAAGAGCGAATCATGGGGATTATGGCACGGTATCCAACCCCAGCTACGGCAGCTGCAGCAAAAAGGGAATGCACTCGTTAAGGGAATAAAGAGTTACCGCCCTTACTTCTACATTTTGATTTTTTTTTTCATACGTCGAAACAGAGCATTAAAGTCGTGGTCTAAGGTTATGGTTCTATTTTGTTCAGCAGACACATCGTTGTTGTACTTCGTAAAGTTCGTAGTTAGAAGATGTCGTAGTTATTTTTTTTTAATCAGCATAAGTAGGCCTATCAACTCCAGTACCATTCAAATAACGGCTGTGAGCTGACCGGAAGTGAGTACGAGTACCACCTAATAAAGTACACCGTTCGACGGAAAAGTGTCGTCAAGTAGTCTCTTCATCAGCAAAATAAATGCAGCAAGTGTCCATAGATGAAATCAATCTTTCGTCTCTGAAAACAAGTATTCACAGGATGGAAGCAAGCAGTTTGTCATTGCAACCCACGAACACAGTATTGCCAAGAGTTTTTCTAAGTGTTGTCAAACTAGTAGAAATATAAGTTACTTGCCATCAATATGGTCAGTGTTTTATTTTTCGAACTTTCGTATCTTTCTTCTTCTTCTTCTTCTTCTTCTTCTTCTTCTTCTTCTTCTTCTTCTTCTTCTTCTTCTTATTCTTCTTCTTCTTCTTCTTCTTCTTCTTCTTCTTCTTCTTCTTCTTCTTCTTCTTCTTCTTCTTCTTCTTCTTCTTCTTCTTCTTCTTCTTCTTCTTCTTCTTCTTCTTCTCTTCCTCCTTGGGGGTGGAGGTTAGGGAGATGGAGGGTGGGTGGTGGGTGGGAAGGAGATAAATCGTGTTTATGCAAAATGACAAAGACAGTCCTAATTTGTTGACGCTAGAGGAACAAGAGGAAGACTTAGATTCTTCCTTCTTTTAGTTGCTATGAAAGACTTCTTATCAACACACAACAATGGCCACAACATCCTGCCCAGCGTATATTTGTAAGGAGCAGCCTATTTTGTACTGCCAAGCCACATATACCAATTTAATCGAACGAATGTTAATGGCGTAATACTGCATATCGAACTTCTCGAGACAGGCTTCTAAATCCCCCATTGGTCATTGCTTATTACCTGCCTCGTAATTCCAGGCCGCATAGACTACATGAAGTGCACATAAAGTGATGACGCAACGGAGAGCAATGCTCTTTTGAGGAAGGGTTTCTGAATCCCTCCAGCTTTTTTAATGGTTGCTTACCCACGTAGACAATGGTGTCATTGGTGGCGTAGGCCATGAGCACCATGGACACAAAGGAGGAGACGCAGCCCAGAGCCCCAATGTCCACGTCAGTCAACCTCAGTCGGCGCAGCAGTCCTTTCACGACCACTAGCAGCACCAGCCAGTGTACGAGCATCGTCAACGACGTGTAGATGTTCACCTGAAAATGGGTAGAGGTGCGTAGGCCTACAGTCACTGTGGAGTGTAAAGATCGGAAAGACTCGTAACGCTCCGTCAGTTTGCATTACGTTTCAGGATTTACTGACGGATAGCTGAAATGTCAGTCTGTTTAAAGTCCCCCCGCCGACCCTCTCTCTCTGTTCATGCGATCCTGTGTGTGTGTGTGTGTGTGTGTGTGTGTGTGTGTGTGTGTGTGTGTGTGTGTGTGTGTGTGTGTGTGTGTGCGTGCGCATTCATATCCGAGAGTACAGGTCCATGTGTGTGTGTGTGTGTGTGTGTGTGTGTGTGTGTGTGTGTGTGTGTACGCCTCTATGAGTAACTTTGTGCGCATGTGTATAGGCCGGCATTTAAACGAGTATGTTTGTTGACAGCTCTCCACGTAATAAGTATCAGACAGGTACTTTTGAGGAGCAAATTACACGCTTCCATAATCAACATCTTTTCCCTCTCATCATCATCAAACCAACTCTCCTCACTACCAATCACCAACAATTAATAATCACCAAACTCTTCACACCACCATCACTGCCACCTACGTGAAGCTGGTCCCAGCACAGAGGCAAGGCTGCCAGGAAGATGGAGAGCAAGCCTCCAGACGAGAAGTTGACGGCCACGGTGAGGAAGAAGGCAGTGAGAGCGAGCAAGAGTTTCCAACGGCGATCGTCCACAGTGCTGAGAGTGTAGATCCTGATGCAGGCACGGGGGTTGGCAGTGCGACAGGAGAAGGGTTCTCGAGTCTGTAGCGTTTCTGGGAAGAAGCCGAACACCGCCACCATCATGATGGCCGTCAGGATGAGAGAGATGAGCAGGGGCCACAGGACGTCAATGGTCTGGATGATCTGCAAGGGTTGCATGCACACACACCGTGAACGGCAGGTGAAGCGGAGCAGAGGTCTGTGTGGCGTTAGGTGTGGAGTGGAGTGGCGTGGCGTAAACTGCAGGAGCGGTTATCCATATGTGTGTGTGTGTGTGTGTGTGTGTGTGTGTGTGTGTGTGTGTGTGTGTGTGTGTGTGTGTGTGTGTGCGCGCGTCTGTGTCTGTGTGTGTGCGTGTAAATGTACGTGTGTGTGCGTTAATGTGCCTGTGTGTCTGTGCGCGCGCGTGTGTATGTCTGTGTGTGTGTGTGTGTGTGTGTGTGTGTGCATGTGTGTGTGTGTGTTTATATGTGTGTATGTGTATGTGTGTGTGCGAGTGTGCAGTGTGTGTGAGAGGGATTACTTCTAACCTTGGAAGCGGTGTGTGCTGGAGAAAACTGTGCAGAATGCATGTATATGAAATTTAAATTATACACTTTTTTCCATCTATTGTCTGTTAGTAAAAATCAGAGCCATAGAATGGGGCTTGTGTGCGAATAACCTCCCTTTGTGTCCTCGTGCGCTATGTGTGTACTTTGCTTACTGCCTGAAAAGGGATTACCCAAACATTGTGGAGTAGGCCTTTACCTAAATAATAAACACTCATTCATTCATTCATTCGTTCGTGCGTTCATTTATTAGTTCATTCATTCATACGTGCAAACATTTATTTATTAATTTATTATTCATTCATTTACGCAGTCACTCATCCACTCATAATTCACTCACTCCACACACTTACTCACTCCACTCACTCACTCCACTCACTCCACTCACTTACTCACTCCACTCACTCACTCCACTCACTCCATTCACTCACTCACTCACTCACTCACTCCACCCACTTACTCCACTCACTCACTCACTCCACTCACTCACTCCACTCACTCCACTCCACTCTACTCACTCACTCACTCACTCCACTCACTCACTCACTCCACTCACTCACTCACTCACTCACTCACTCACTCACTCACTCACTCACTCACTCACTCACTCACTCACTCACTCACTCACTCACTCACTCACTCACTCACTCACTCACTCACTCACTCACTCACTCACTCACTCACTCACTCACTCACTCACTCACTCACTCACTCACTCACTCACTCACTCACTCACTCACTCACTCACTCACTCACTCACTCACTCACTCACTCACTCACTCACTCACTCACTCACTCACTCACTCACTCACTCATTATCCCAATCCCATTTATTCTTTCATTCGTTCATTCGTACGTTCGTTCATTAATTCGTCCACTCATCCACTCCACCGACCTGAGCCGCCACGTAGGCGCCTGCAGAGGACGCGATGGTCTGGACGGCCTCCAAGACGGAAATGCGGAAGGTGCGAACGGGACCTGCTGGCGTCAGATCGGCCACGATGCCAAAGGTCACCAGCAGCGAGGTGGCGAAGCCACCCCCCATGGCCTCCACGGCAATGGGCAGCAAGAGGAAGTAGGGGCCCAGGCCGCCCCTGCCAAGCAACGCAAGAGGGGCATGAAGAGTGCAGAGCTGATGAATGTAACGTTGATGAGGTCGATAAAGTTGCTGGTGGTGTTGGTTGTTGTTCTTGCTGCTGCTGCTGCTGCTGCTGCTGCTGCTTTACATTCATGTCAAATGAGTGAGCACAAATTCGTCTTACACGGACGCTGTGAACAGCTTACTAAGATGAGTGCATACACGCAATGATCACACACACGCATACAAACAAACATGCACACACACCTACACACACCTACACACACACACATACACACACACACGAGAGAGAGAGAGAGAGAGAGAGAGAGAGAGAGAGAGAGAGAGAGAGAGAGAGAAAGAGAGAGAGAGAGAGAGAGAGAGAGAGAGAGAGAGGATAGAAGAGGGAAAGATAGAGAGAGTGAGTGTGTGTGTGTGTGTGTGAGAGAGAGAGTGAGAGAGAGAGAGAGAGAGAGAGAGAGAGAGAGAGAGAGAGAGAGAAACACACAAACACACACACACGCACACACACACATACAAACACACAAACACAAACACACAAACACAAACAAACAAACATAAACACACAAACACATAAACATAAATAAACGCGCGCGCACGCACACACACACGCACACACATACACAAAAAGAGCATACAAAAAATCTGCACGGTATTAGTAGTCTGGACACAGGTTGCAGAACCACAGACAAGTCTCGAAGAATAGTAAACATAGATGCAGAATAACGTATGGACACAGAAAACTGTGGATACCGATCAACGTCCAAAGAGAGTAGACATAGGCCATGCATAGAGGAAAGTGAAAAGGACAGCGGGTTTGGTCACCTATCAAGGAAAAGTATACCCAACGCCACGCAGTGTTGAACCGATGATACAGACGAAAGAAAGTGCATCTAGGGGTAAGCAGGGAAATAGATATGAACGCAAGAGGGATGGAGTGTGAATGGACACTGACCACTGTCAGATGAAGCCACACTGCAATTGCAAGACAAGTAGATTCTAGATGGACACTACCTCACAACAGATGATGACACGCACGAGTGGAGTCCACATAGACACTGATCCATTGACATACGATGAAGCATACCCGGCATGCACGATGAGTAGACTGGATGGACACAGACCAGCGACAGATGATATTACATACCCTGAATGTAAGGAGACGAAGTCTGTGAGGACGCTAAGCGCCGACAGACGACACAACACAGCACGGCCCGAGGGAAAGGGGAGGCAATTGCCTATGAATACTGACCATTGGACAACGCAGGTGAAGGCAATACGGAGGAAGAGGCCCAGCATGGGAATCAGCAGCCCCATACGTCTTCCCATACGGTCCACCATGGCACCCAGGAGCAATGTGGGCACCAGTGCGGGCAGGAACATGGCCAGCTGCAGGTACTGATCCAGCTCCACCACCTGTGTGTGGAGAGAGTGCCTCTAGAGCACTTCTGTGTGCATATGTTGATCACGGAATCAGTTTTCAAAAGTAATAGCTGCTGTGGTAACAGACAGGAATTAATTTGCACAATGATCGTTACCCAGTGCAAAATTATCACGATACAATTTTTAATGAAAATATCACACACACACACACACACACACACACACACACACACACACACACACACACGGACATCAACAGCAGAAGCAACAACAACAATAAAAAGTGAAATATGTTTATTTGTGCCATTTTCCTTTATTACTTGCATTTGACCACTCATCCATAAAATCCATTGATATGTATATCCATCTATTTATTCATGCATCAATTCATCCATCCATTCATTTATCCAGAACACACACTCGCACACGCACGCACGCACTCACACACGGACACACACGCCCAAGCACGTGCGCGGGCGCGCGCACGGGCGCACACACACACACACACACACACACACACGCCGCATCCATCTTCTCATTCCTTCCCTTATCCACTCTGACGTCCTATTTCATCCATAAACTGATGGATGGATGCACGGATAGATTGATTGATGGAAGGATGGATGGATGGATGGATGGATGGATGAATGAATGAATGAATGAATGATGAATGGATGGATGAATGAATGAATGATGGATGGATGAATGAATGAATGATGGATGGGTGGATGGATGGAGAATGGATGGATGGAGGATGGGTGAATGAATGATGGATGGGAGGATGGATGGACGGACGGACGGACGGATAGATGGATGGATGGATGGAGGATGGAGGATGGAGGATGGAGGATGGAGGATGGAGGATGGATGGATAGATGAATGGATGAATGATGGATGAATGATGGATGGATGGATGGATGGATGGATGGATGGATGGATGGATGGATGGATGGATGGATGGATGGATGGATGGATGGATGGATGGATGGATGGATGGATGGATGCGTGGAAAGTTACGGCCTATCAGTCTTTGTAGTCTATGTACGACCAATGAGCACGAAAATCCAAATGCTGGTTTAGAGTCAGCGCAAATCCAGTCTCCATGTCCCTAGGTATTCGCCTCGTTACGAATCACGTGGGGAGACGCGGTGGGTCTATCCTGACCCTTAACCCAAAGGACCCACCTCCTTCACCATGACGGTCTACAAGAGACCGCAGTTGATTGATTAGATGGGGCACACGATACACCGCTGAATGGCCTGTGACTCCCAACTGTCCTGGGCAATTTCGGAGAAGATAAGCGACTAATTT
>JAWQFJ010016200.1:0-15582 GCA_034096865.1 Theodoxus fluviatilis
TTGTTGTTGTTGTTGTGTTGCTGATGATAATCCTGCGAGGAAGCGATAGTTGCTTAGTACTGATAGAGTGTTCGTGACGGATGGTGTAGCGTCCCCTCCCCCCCCCCCCCCCCCCTACCCTTTTTTAAAAATCCATCTTCACAGCTGAATTAAAAGAATCAACCTCATAACATGCAAAAGATCCTGGTGTGTGTTGATTATGTGTTTGCTTCTTGTTCTAGTTCTGGAAGAAGCGTGTCGGAGTTTTAATGTATCATTGAGCGAAATGAAAGAAATTTCTGACGTGAAAAGACCCAGAAAAACATTTGTGTCTGTGAAAGTCTTGGAATGTTATGCAAACAAAATATGCCATTAAAGAGTTGCTATTAATACAGCTCAGGTCTTTGAAATATATTCCAACATTCCGGGTATACCCAAAATGATGCGTTTATTTCCTGTAGTTTTAGGCGATGTCAACATCATATGTTGTCTTCCACAAGCTGGATGAATGAAAATTTTGCTTACTTCGTCAGAAGAACTTGACTAATTTGTATGGCCTTTGATGCTGAAACAAGAACGTTTGGTTCATGCTTGTGCATCGCTATTCGAAATGATGTCGTTTCTTTGATTAATCAGAGAGGAATTAAGTGTGGTAGATTGCAACATTGTTCATTGTAAATGACTGCAATTTGTCACATTACTGTGTTTATTTCCGTCTTTCCCTTTGAGATCAGGGATCACGGAAAGACGTCATGATTTTTAAAAACGCCTACACCCCACACCTGATTGTCTACGTTGGATTATTCAGCTGGAAGTGACAATAAGTTGTGTCCATCATTCGCATGGAATCCGAACTGAGCAGGAAGATGTGTTGATCAATATTGCACAACAAAAACAACAATAACGCTATGTTTGACTCCACGCAAGAAGTGACTTGCTCTTGAGCTCGGCCCCTACAACTGATATGCTCGTGTTCGAACACACCACACACACACACACACACAAGTACGTGCGCACACACGCGCACGCACACACACACACACACACACACACATGCATGCTTCTTGTTGTCCCCGCCTAGGACTATGTGTCTCTCCTCAAGGCTTGAAAGGTACGGATTGCAGTCAAATGTGCATGCAGGCATTCTCATATCTGAACAGCCGATAGTTGACACAACCTTTTGCTGTCTTTGTGTATGTATGTATGTGTATATTCTTATAATGCAAAAAACTTCACACCCACAGGCATACCTAATGCGCAGAGAGGTTTAAAGTTTAGCCATTAAAACACGTGTTTTTAGTCTTCGATTTAAAGTGAGAGATTTTGGAAGACTTTCTCAGCAGTTCCGAAATCTGGTTCCAAGAATTCGGTCCCACAAAACTGAATGACCGGTGACCATAGACACTCAGCCGTCTCTGAGGGACACAGAAGGTTGTTGTGTGGAAGATCTTAAGTTCCTGGTTGGTTTGTAATCTACGAGCAGCGCTCGCAGGTAGGCAGGGGCTCGACCAGAAATGCAGTTGAACACAGTACAAAGAACTTTCTGTGCAATTCGGCGCTGCACTGGGAACCAATGAAGGCTTCTTAAAATGGGCGCTGGAATCGCCGACGTTGTTCATGGGTTGTTCCTGCCTGTCGTTTCCAGGTTGTCGGACTGAAAGAAATTACTTCGCGCAACAAGTTCCAAGATAGCTTATTGCTCGTTTCTTTGCATTATGAGTCTGATCCTGAACATCAGTTGGGAAGATTGTGATAAATAAGAGCTGACCACCCTGGAGGAGTTGCAGGTGGTGGAACTGATAAATGGCTTTGAGACTCAGTAGATAACGAGGAAGACGGGACTGAGGGATCTAATTGGAGAGAGTGACCATTGAGATTGGGGATATCCTTCTCCAGAGATTTCATGCTCCCTGGGGTCGCGGTCTCACAACCCCTGGTGCCCGGAGGAATGTTGTTGTGGACAGCAGGGGCTGGGACCTTTCTACATTTTGCTGAACGATAGTCAGTCGGTGCCAATCCCTGGAGGGAACCAGACATGCTCGTCTCCTGTCATTGCCTCCACTGCTGGTGGTGGTTCGGGGGAGGCGAGGCAACTCCTGAGAAAACTTCCTTGCCAGATGAATGATAACACCGTTTTCCCACCCTCCTGGACCCGAAGATCTCCTGACCCGAGTCTACAGACGTCATCAGTGATGAGTAGACAATGAAACCTGTCCTCCCTCTGACCGCATGTGTTTTTGACTCACATGCAAAGCAAAAGTGAGTCTATGTACTCACCCGTTTCGTCCGTCCGGGCGTCCAGGGCCCGTATCCAGAACGGCGATTTATCTTTTTAACACTCAATTTATCCCCTAACCCCGGTTATCTTGATCGGTTAGATAAGGTACGCTCGTCAGAGGATCCTAGGTTGCGCTTTGCTATACATACTGGTTTCCAGCCAAGGGAGAGCGGAACAGACAGTTGGAATCGTCTGAGTTGAGAGATAAATCGGGGTTAAAATAAATCGCCGTTCTAGATACGGGCCCAGGCGTCCGGGCGTCCGTGCGTCAGTACAAACTTTAACGTTGGATTTTTCTCAGACACTATTAAGTCTATCAACACTCAATTTGGCATAATGGTGTAGGATGACAAGGCGTACAAAAACATACATAGTGACGACCTTGCTTCAAGGTCAAGGTCACAGGGGCCGTCTAAAAAACAGCTATTTTTCATATTTTCCCAATTTTTGACTGAAGTTTTCGAGATTGGATACCTGACCTATATATGGTTTATAGGGCAAAGTAATCCCTATCTTTTGATACCAGTTTGATTGACCTTGCTTCATGGTCACAGGAGCTCTTTAAAATGGGATTGTATACATATTTTTGTAAGTGACCTTGACCCTGAACTATGTAAGATTTCTCTTCCAAACTTCATAACATTGTAGTACACATGTTATAATTTCATACTAGGTCACCCGTGTCGTCCGTCCGGGTGTCCGGGTGTCTGGGCGTCCTGTAATCCTAAAAAAACGTTAACGTTGGATTTTTCTCGGAGACTCTTAATTCTATCAACACCCAATTTGGCATGATGGTGTAGGATGACAAGGCCTCGCAAAAAATGCATACTGACTTGACCTTGCTTCAAGGTCAAGGTCACAGGAGCTCTTCAAAGTTTAATTGTATACATATGTTGAAGTGACCTTGACCCTGAACTATGGAAGATAACTGTTTCAATCTTAATAATTATGTGGGGCACATGTTATACTTTCATCATGAGACACCTTTGGTCACATATCATCAAGGTCAAGGTAACCGTTCGTCCGTTCGTCCGGGCGTCCTGTAATCCGTAAAAAACGTTAACGTTGGATTTTTCTCGGAGACTATTAAGTCTATCAACACCCAATTTGGCACGATGGTGTAGGATAACAAGGCGTACAAAAACAATCATAGTGACTTGACCTTGCTTCAAGGTCAAGGTCACAGGAGCTCTTTAAAGTTGGATTGTATACATATTTTGAAGTGACCTTGACCCTGAACTATGGAAGATAACTCTTCCAAACTTCATAACATTGTAGTACACATGTTATACTTTCATCATAGCACCATTGTGCTTCCTATGTCTTGAATTAACAGCTTTGTGTTGCATTACCTTTGATTTTGGTAGGAAAAATGTGTAAAGCAGTTCTTAGTGTATGATGTCATTGCTAGGTTTAGTTGTTTGACCTTGACCTTGAAGGTCACCTGAAGGTCAAGGTCTTGTAAAGGTCAAGGTCAAGCATGTGAGTCGTATGGGCTTTGCCCTTCTTGTCTAATCGTCTGATGAACTTTTACAAGAACGGAACTCTCTCTGATGCTGAGAACTCCGTGTATAGTAAACATTGAACTCTCTCCTTTTCATTGTGAATGAAGATGAATAATTATCGTGACTTTATTAAGAATTGATACTGGCTGGTCATTTTAAATTTTGCTAATCAATGAAGAAGTAATTTAGGATTTGATTTTACACGTTTTGCATGAAGATTCTGGTGATCTGAATTAAATAGAAATTTGACATACTATACAACTCCGTGTCTTCATTGAGAAAGCAAGGCATGTGAATGAATGAGAACGAGAGTTAGTCTATCTCCAAAATAGACAACAATGTTGCAACCCTTTTGGGATGTAACATAAATTGGGGGCTCGTCCGGGATCTGAAATATGACAAATTGAGCTAGATTTGAAAGCATGAAATAGCAGGTGCTGCTTGATATAAGTTGTGATTTAAAATATTTCTTTGCTCATCACTTAAATTTCAGATAACCTGTTTGAGAGTGTGTCCATATCCTGTGTGATCTTTCTGCTTCCTACTTGCATTATGTGCTTTGTCTGATCCTGTCACTGCACGCAGTAGTTTTCCGCAGCACAGGTAGGAATTCAATTTGAACTTTGTCAAAAATGGCCACCAGAGGTGAGGAGACTGTAGACGTAGTTATCTCTTACAGGATATGACTGCAGATCATGTGCACGCTGCACTGGTGGAAGAAAAGTATGCTTTGGCTAAACGTTTTGGCATTGACTTGTGGGAATGCATGACCTCAAGGCAAATTGATGCAATTCTCATTCCTGAACTATCTAAACAGGGCCTGTTTAGGGTAGAGGAGGACAGTCGCGAAATTGAGGATCAGAGTGAAGCTTTGCACTTGCAGATGGCGAGACTAAAGTGGGAGAAAGAGAGATTCCGAATGGAGCAGGCTATGCAAGAGTCAAGACTGCAGTTGGAAAGAGAGAAACTTGAGCTCAAACGTGATCGATTAAGTCGCGAAGGGAGGAACGTGAGAACACCCTGTCTTGAGAGACTGGCTGATTTGACTGATCAAGACGATCCTGTAATCTACTTCCAAAGCTTTGAGCAGCTGGCGGAAGTAAATGAGATTCCTGTAAACAAGTGGTATCGTAGTTTGCTCCCTTGTCTGAAAGAGAAGTTGCCCTTGGTTTGTCAGCAGTGGAGATGAGGAACTATGACACGTTGAAGGGAAAGGTGCTCTCAGTTTTCTCAGTCTCAGCAGAAGTCCATAGGAAACTCTTTCGGAACACTAAGCTCGGTGAGAAAGAAGACCCACTGGAACTTTTGTCCAGGCAGGCCAAATAGTTTCTTGCTGCGAGGGAGGGGGTGAAAAAGTAGATGGTTTCAAGTCTAAGGCTGAACAGGGTGCATTTTCCGGAGGAAAAGGGGAATCCCAGGATAGAGGTTCCTCAGGGAAGAGTGGCTCTGGGAAGCAAACTGTAGCTGTGACGGATGTTGTGTGCTACAAGTGCAGGGAGAAAGGACACTACCAATCAAACTGCCCAAAGAAGGATGCAAGAGAAAAGGAAAAAGCCAAGAAAGTGGCGAGGGTTGCTAGAGAATCTGGTAACTCGGAGAAACTCTCTGGAATAAGAGAGGTGTGTGATTCTCCCCTTGGAAATCACAAACTTGATCAAAGCAGGACGCTTCAGCAACCCGCGGCTGTTTCGTGGAAGCAGTCCTCAGATGAGAACCCATTTATTGAAAAGGGTTGGGTAGCAGTAGGGTGCGGAAAGCCAGTTGAAGTGAAGGTACTTCTAGATACTGGAGCTGAGATCAGTCTGATTAGGAGAGGTTTGCTTTCCCTGTCCTGTGGAACTAGAACAGGTCGGACAACCTAAATCAGAGGGGTTGCCAGTGATGCAGATCACTGCATCGAACTGCACAAGGTTACATTGCAAAGCACCTTGTACAGGGGAAGGCTGAGGTAGGGGTGACAGACACCATCCCGGAGGTTGATTTCCTCCTGGGGAACGACCTAGCCGGCAACCGAGTCCCGGCATGTGCAATTGTCGTGGACAATCCTTCTCCTGTGGTGGAAGATACCGAAATCTTCCCGTCCTGTGCAGTCACCTGGTTGTTAACAAAGAAGAATCAGGAAGACGAGCCTGATTGGTTGCTCGAAGATACCTTCATGTTTTAGACAAAGCAGAACTCTGGAAATGTGCAAGGTGGGGAGAGAGAAGGGACTGAGAGTTCCTCGCACACTCTGAGTAATGTGGATCTAGACAGCTCAGACGACGCTGTCGAGGCTGTGAAGCCTAGGGGTAGTGAAAACCTCGTTGGAACTGAAAGCGCTGACCCGAGTCTACAGACGTTATCACTGATGAGTAGACAATGAAACTTGTCCTCCCTCTGACCGCATGTGTTTTCTAATCGACGCCGAAGCATCTGTTGACATTGTGTACAAAGCTAGTTTTATCTGATGCCATGAACACGATGCATTTAAAATGGATTTTTGTTATGTAAACACTGTTCAGATTAAATTGCTTTATTTTTGTAAACGAGAAAATGCGTGTCGACGTACGCCAGGGTTTCACGAGTTTGGTGGGGAAAGTGCGTGCTGAGGCTCGATCGAGAGCGTTAAATCATGTCAACACAAACGATGGCAACACATGCTTTGGCGTGGATGCGCCGACCTGCATTCCATTTGTAAAATGTAGGAGCTTTCACCACCTATTGATGCATTCAACATACAGCTTTGATAAATTAATGCTGTTCATGGCTTACATTTTCTTTGGATGGGTCTCTAGTATCCCGAAATATAGCGTTTTCTGAGCTAAACGGAGACAAGTCCGCCATTGAATTGTGAAAAAAGTTGGCTACTCAGCCGTGTAGTGATGATACAGAGCACCACTTAATTTTGGGTTGTGTAGTGGCCAACTTAGGAGATAACTACGCATAGACAGCTTTCATGCACACCTTACTTCGCAATTTAGTAGCAAACTTCCGATTTAGTTGCCAACAACAGTGTAGTAAGTTCATATGCACTCCACCACTGCATACTGCAGTTGTCCCTACGATTTCATTGTCTAAAAAGATAGTGGGCAATGTCACTCTATATGTCGTGTTTGGTGTCTTTTGAAAGCTCAGAAAATGCATTCTAAACCATGATGATTAATGAAAGATAATACTTGAGTGAGTGTGCAATCACGATGCGTAAGCATGGCCGTGATTTTAGGCGGGCTCAGCTTATCAGCCTCACTGGCTGCCAACAGCGGGTCGCGCTATATTTAGCTCAGGGTAGAAAGCCAAGAGTGGTGAGATAACGCTCCCAACCCAGCCTGGTGAACTAAAGAGTCCAGCTGAAACAGCCGAGGGGGGTGGGGGTGGGTGGGGGTGGGGTGGGAGGAGAGGAGGTGTTATCTTTTGTTGTGGGTGAGGATGAACTATTACTAGTAACTAAATGCATGCCTGTGTACTTGTGTACACCTGCAGCATAGTACCGCCATGCATGTATCACCTCCCTCCACACTCTTTCACACAATTCTGAAATTCTTTCTGTTTTCGTGTCTAGGGGTATCTCTAGTGGAGGGGGGATAATTAATTCACTCACTCTCTTCTCACGCTCGCATGACGTGACACAATGTTCATTAAGGATTTTCTTTAATCAAACTTAATCATGAGAAAAATCAAATTCAAAGCAAAATAAATGAAAGTACTAATCAATTATATCAGTATACTATCTGACGGAAAAGTAAAGGATTAATTTCATTGACCCAAAACCAAAGTGGACCCCTGATTACTCACATGTTCATGCTGATGGGCGACAACAATTATCGAATTCTCCACTGAGGAAAACTTCTGCCCAAAACAATGTCCACTCAGAAATGGGCTTTCACAAGCACACACTCTCTCAAGGCTACACCTAGGAAGGAGAGGAGCTCCGTGTCAAGGTAGACACGTTAAATTTCTAATCTTTCCCCTGACCATCGGAAAGGTTGTATCAAGAAGAACAGTGCCTTCCCTGAATGAAAGAACAAGCTTAACCAGATTATGATGCTGAGTTTTCGTCGAATGGAGTGCTTTCCTCGTTTGACACTGAGCACTTGCTGAGTGTTTAAACCTGGTGTCAGTTCGGGTACATGTGTGTGGGTGAACCCACAAGTGTCTATGGCCTTTTGATCCTCTCCTTCCTAGGTGTAGCCTTGAGAGAGTGTGTGCTTGTGAAAGCCCATTTCTGAGTGGACATTGTTTTGGGCAGAAGTTTTCCTCAGTGGAGAATTCGATAATTGTTGTCGCCCATCAGCATGAACATGTGAGTAATCAGGGGTCCACTTTGGTTTTGGGTCAATGAAATTAATCCTTTACTTTTCCGTCAGATAGTATACTGATATAATTGATTAGTACTTTCATTTATTTTGCTTTGAATTTGATTTTTCTCATGATTAAGTTTGATTAAAGAAAATCCTTAATGAACATTGTGTCATGTCATGCGAGCGTGAGAAGAGAGTGAGTGAATTAATTATCCCCCCTCCACTAGAGATACCCCTAGACACGAAAACAGAAAGAATTTCAGAATTGTGTGAAAGAGTGTGGAGGGAGGTGATACATGCATGGCGGTACTATGCTGCAGGTGTACACAAGTACACAGGCATGCATTTAGTTACTAGTAATAGTTCATCCTCACCCACAACAAAAGATAACACCTCCTCTCCTCCCACCCCACCCCCACCCACCCCCACCCCCCTCGGCTGTTTCAGCTGGACTCTTTAGTTCACCAGGCTGGGTTGGGAGCGTTATCTCACCACTCTTGGCTTTCTACCCTGAGCTAAATATAGCGCGACCCGCTGTTGGCAGCCAGTGAGGCTGATAAGCTGAGCCCGCCTAAAATCACGGCCATGCTTACGCATCGTGATTGCACACTCACTCAAGTATTATCTTTCATTAATCATCATGGTTTAGAATGCATTTTCTGAGCTTTCAAAAGACACCAAACACGACATATAGAGTGACATTGCCCACTATCTTTTTAGACAATGAAATCGTAGGGACAACTGCAGTATGCAGTGGTGGAGTGCATATGAACTTACTACACGGTTGTTGGCAACTAAATCGGAAGTTTGCTACTAAATTGCGAAGTAAGGTGTGCATGAAAGCTGTCTATGCGTAGTTATCTCCTAAGTTGGCCACTAAACAACCCAAAATTTAGTGGTGCTCTGTATCATCACTACACGGCTGAGTAGCCAACTATTTGCACACTTCAATGGCGGATTTATCTCCGTTTCGCACAGAAAACGATATATTTAGGGATACTGGAGACCCATCCAAAGAAAAAGTAAGCCGTGAACAGCATTAGTTTATCAAAGCTGTATGTTGAATGCATCAATAGGTCGTGAAAGCTCCTACATTTTACAAATGGAATGCAGGTCGACGCATCCACGCCAAAGCATGTGTTGCCATCGTTTGTGTTGACATGATTTAACGCTCTCGCTCGAGCCTCAGCACGCACTTTCCCCACCAAACTCGTGAAACCCTGGCGTACGTCGACACGCATTTTCTCGTTTACAAAAATAAAGCAATTTAATCTGAACAGTGTTTACATAACAAAAATCCATTTTAAATGCATCGTGTTCATGGCATCAGGTAAAACTAGCTTTGTACACAATGTCAACAGATGCTTCGGCGAATTGTGCAAAGAGTTCGATTAGAAAACACATGCGGTCAGAGGGAGGACAAGTTTCATTGTCTACTCATCAGTGATAACGTCTGTAGACTCGGGTCAGCGCTTTCAGTTCCAACGAGGTTTTCACTACCCCTAGGCTTCACAGCCTCGACAGCGTCGTCTGAGCTGTCTAGATCCACATTACTCAGAGTGTGCGAGGAACTCTCAGTCCCTTCTCTCTCCCCACCTTGCACATTTCCAGAGTTCTGCTTTGTCTAAAACATGAAGGTATCTTCGAGCAACCAATCAGGCTCGTCTTCCTGATTCTTCTTTGTTAACAACCAGGTGACTGCACAGGACGGGAAGATTTCGGTATCTTCCACCACAGGAGAAGGATTGTCCACGACAATTGCACATGCCGGGACTCGATTGCCGGCTAGGTCGTTCCCCAGGAGGAAATCAACCTCCGGGATGGTGTCTGTCACCCCTACCTCAGCCTTCCCCCTGTACAAGGTGCTTTGCAATGTAACCTTGTGCAGTTCGATGCAGTGATCTGCATCACTGGCAACCCCTCTGATTTAGGTTGTCCGACCTGTTCTAGTTCCACAGGACAGGGAAAGCAAACCTCTCCTAATCAGACTGATCTCAGCTCCAGTATCTAGAAGTACCTTCACTTCAACTGGCTTTCCGCACCCTACTGCTACCCAACCCTTTTCAATAAATGGGTTCTCATCTGAGGACTGCTTCCACGAAACAGCCGCGGGTTGCTGAAGCGTCCTGCTTTGATCAAGTTTGTGATTTCCAAGGGGAGAATCACACACCTCTCTTATTCCAGAGAGTTTCTCCGAGTTACCAGATTCTCTAGCAACCCTCGCCACTTTCTTGGCTTTTTCCTTTTCTCTTGCATCCTTCTTTGGGCAGTTTGATTGGTAGTGTCCTTTCTCCCTGCACTTGTAGCACACAACATCCGTCACAGCTACAGTTTGCTTCCCAGAGCCACTCTTCCCTGAGGAACCTCTATCCTGGGATTCCCCTTTTCCTCCGGAAAATGCACCCTGTTCAGCCTTAGACTTGAAACCATCTACTTTTTCACCCCCTCCCTCGCAGCAAGAAACTATTTGGCCTGCCTGGACAAAAGTTCCAGTGGGTCTTCTTTCTCACCGAGCTTAGTGTTCCGAAAGAGTTTCCTATGGACTTCTGCTGAGACTGAGAAAACTGAGAGCACCTTTCCCTTCAACGTGTCATAGTTCCTCATCTCCACTGCTGACAAACCAAGGGCAACTTCTCTTTCAGACAAGGGAGCAAACTACGATACCACTTGTTTACAGGAATCTCATTTACTTCCGCCAGCTGCTCAAAGCTTTGGAAGTAGATTACAGGATCGTCTTGATCAGTCAAATCAGCCAGTCTCTCAAGACAGGGTGTTCTCACGTTCCTCCCTTCGCGACTTAATCGATCACGTTTGAGCTCAAGTTTCTCTCTTTCCAACTGCAGTCTTGACTCTTGCATAGCCTGCTCCATTCGGAATCTCTCTTTCTCCCACTTTAGTCTCGCCATCTGCAAGTGCAAAGCTTCACTCTGATCCTCAATTTCGCGACTGTCCTCCTCTACCCTAAACAGGCCCTGTTTAGATAGTTCAGGAATGAGAATTGCATCAATTTGCCTTGAGGTCATGCATTCCCACAAGTCAATGCCAAAACGTTTAGCCAAAGCATACTTTTCTTCCACCAGTGCAGCGTGCACATGATCTGCAGTCATATCCTGTAAGAGATAACTACGTCTACAGTCTCCTCACCTCTGGTGGCCATTTTTGACAAAGTTCAAATTGAATTCCTACCTGTGCTGCGGAAAACTACTGCGTGCAGTGACAGGATCAGACAAAGCACATAATGCAAGTAGGAAGCAGAAAGATCACACAGGATATGGACACACTCTCAAACAGGTTATCTGAAATTTAAGTGATGAGCAAAGAAATATTTTAAATCACAACTTATATCAAGCAGCACCTGCTATTTCATGCTTTCAAATCTAGCTCAATTTGTCATATTTCAGATCCCGGACGAGCCCCCAATTTATGTTACATCCCAAAAGGGTTGCAACATTGTTGTCTATTTTGGAGATAGACTAACTCTCGTTCTCATTCATTCACATGCCTTGCTTTCTCAATGAAGACACGGAGTTGTATAGTATGTCAAATTTCTATTTAATTCAGATCACCAGAATCTTCATGCAAAACGTGTAAAATCAAATCCTAAATTACTTCTTCATTGATTAGCAAAATTTAAAATGACCAGCCAGTATCAATTCTTAATAAAGTCACGATAATTATTCATCTTCATTCACAATGAAAAGGAGAGAGTTCAATGTTTACTATACACGGAGTTCTCAGCATCAGAGAGAGTTCCGTTCTTGTAAAAGTTCATCAGACGATTAGACAAGAAGGGCAAAGCCCATACGACTCACATGCTTGACCTTGACCTTTACAAGACCTTGACCTTCAGGTGACCTTCAAGGTCAAGGTCAAACAACTAAACCTAGCAATGACATCATACACTAAGAACTGCTTTACACATTTTTCCTACCAAAATCAAAGGTAATGCAACACAAAGCTGTTAATTCAAGACATAGGAAGCACAATGGTGCTATGATGAAAGTATAACATGTGTACTACAATGTTATGAAGTTTGGAAGAGTTATCTTCCATAGTTCAGGGTCAAGGTCACTTCAAAATATGTATACAATCCAACTTTAAAGAGCTCCTGTGACCTTGACCTTGAAGCAAGGTCAAGTCACTATGATTGTTTTTGTACGCCTTGTTATCCTACACCATCGTGCCAAATTGGGTGTTGATAGACTTAATAGTCTCCGAGAAAAATCCAACGTTAACGTTTTTTACGGATTACAGGACGCCCGGACGAACGGACGAACGGTTACCTTGACCTTGATGATATGTGACCAAAGGTGTCTCATGATGAAAGTATAACATGTGCCCCACATAATTATTAAGATTGAAACAGTTATCTTCCATAGTTCAGGGTCAAGGTCACTTCAACATATGTATACAATTAACTTTGAAGAGCTCATGTGACCTTGACCTTGAAGCAAGGTCAAGTCAGTATGTATTTTTTGCGAGGCCTTGTCATCCTACACCATCATGCCAAATTGGGTGTTGATAGAATTAAGAGTCTCCGAGAAAAATCCAACGTTAACGTTTTTTTAGGATTACAGGACGCCCAGACACCCGGACACCCGGACGGACGACACGGGTGACCTAGTATGAAATTATAACATGTGTACTACAATGTTATGAAGTTTGGAAGAGAAATCTTACATAGTTCAGGGTCAAGGTCACTTACAAAAATATGTATACAATCCCATTTTAAAGAGCTCCTGTGACCATGAAGCAAGGTCAATCAAACTGGTATCAAAAGATAGGGATTACTTTGCCCTATAAACCATATATAGGTCAGGTATCCAATCTCGAAAACTTCAGTCAAAAATTGGGAAAATATGAAAAATAGCTGTTTTTTAGACGGCCCCTGTGACCTTGACCTTGAAGCAAGGTCGTCACTATGTATGTTTTTGTACGCCTTGTCATCCTACACCATTATGCCAAATTGGGTGTTGATAGACTTAATAGTGTCTGAGAAAAATCCAACGTTAAAGTTTGTACTGACGCACGGACGCCCGGACGCCTGGGCCCGTATCTAGAACGGCGATTTATTTTAACCCCGATTTATCTCTCAACTCAGACGATTCCAACTGTCTGTTCCGCTCTCCCTTGGCTGGAAACCAGTATGTATAGCAAAGCGCAACCTAGGATCCTCTGACGAGCGTACCTTATCTAACCGATCAAGATAACCCGGGGTTAGGGGATAAATCGAGTGTTAAAAAGATAAATCGCCGTTCTGGATACGGGCCCTGGACGCCCGGACGGACGAAACGGGTGAGTACATAGACTCACTTTTGCTTTGCATGTGAGTCAAAAACACATGCGGTCAGAGGGAGGACAGGTTTCATTGTCTACTCATCACTGATGACGTCTGTAGACTCGGGTCAGGAGATCTTCGGGTCCAGGAGGGTGGGAAAACGGTGTTATCATTCATCTGGCAAGGAAGTTTTCTCAGGAGTTGCCTCGCCTCCCCCGAACCACCACCAGCAGTGGAGGCAATGACAGGAGACGAGCATGTCTGGTTCCCTCCAGGGATTGGCACCGACTGACTATCGTTCAGCAAAATGTAGAAAGGTCCCAGCCCCTGCTGTCCACAACAACATTCCTCCGGGCACCAGGGGTTGTGAGACCGCGACCCCAGGGAGCATGAAATCTCTGGAGAAGGATATCCCCAATCTCAATGGTCACTCTCTCCAATTAGATCCCTCAGTCCCGTCTTCCTCGTTATCTACTGAGTCTCAAAGCCATTTATCAGTTCCACCACCTGCAACTCCTCCAGGGTGGTCAGCTCTTATTTATCACAATCTTCCCAACTGATGTTCAGGATCAGACTCATAATGCAAAGAAACGAGCAATAAGCTATCTTGGAACTTGTTGCGCGAAGTAATTTCTTTCAGTCCGACAACCTGGAAACGACAGGCAGGAACAACCCATGAACAACGTCGGCGATTCCAGCGCCCATTTTAAGAAGCCTTCATTGGTTCCCAGTGCAGCGCCGAATTGCACAGAAAGTTATTTGTACTGTGTTCAACTGCATTTCTGGTCGAGCCCCTGCCTACCTGCGAGCGCTGCTCGTAGATTACAAACCAACCAGGAACTTAAGATCTTCCACACAACAACCTCTCTGTGTCCCTCAGAGACGGCTGAGTGTCTATGGTCACCGGTCATTCAGTTATGTGGGACCGAATTCTTGGAACCAGATTTCGGAACTGCTGAGAAAGTCTTCCAAGCTCTCTCACTTTAAATCGAAGACTAAAAACACGTGTTTTAATGGCTAAACTTTAAACCTCTCTGCGCATTAGGTATGCCTGTGGGTGTGAAGTTTTTTGCATTATAAGAATATACACATACATACATACACAAAGACAGCAAAAGGTTGTGTCAACTATCGGCTGTTCAGATATGAGAATGCCTGCATGCACATTTGACTGCAATCCGTACCTTTCAAGCCTTGAGGAGAGACACATAGTCCTAGGCGGGGACAACAAGAAGCATGCATGTGTGTGTGTGTGTGTGTGTGTGTGCGTGCGCGTGTGTGCGCACGTACTTGTGTGTGTGTGTGTGTGTGGTGTGTTCGAACACGAGCATATCAGTTGTAGGGGCCGAGCTCAAGAGCAAGTCACTTCTTGCGTGGAGTCAAACATAGCGTTATTGTTGTTTTTGTTGTGCAATATTGATCAACACATCTTCCTGCTCAGTTCGGATTCCATGCGAATGATGGACACAACTTATTGTCACTTCCAGCTGAATAATCCAACGTAGACAATCAGGTGTGGGGTGTAGGCGTTTTTAAAAATCATGACGTCTTTCCGTGATCCCTGATCTCAAAGGGAAAGACGGAAATAAACACAGTAATGTGACAAATTGCAGTCATTTACAATGAACAATGTTGCAATCTACCACACTTAATTCCTCTCTGATTAATCAAAGAAACGACATCATTTCGAATAGCGATGCACAAGCATGAACCAAACGTTCTTGTTTCAGCATCAAAGGCCATACAAATTAGTCAAGTTCTTCTGACGAAGTAAGCAAAATTTTCATTCATCCAGCTTGTGGAAGACAACATATGATGTTGACATCGCCTAAAACTACAGGAAATAACGCATCATTTTGGGTATACCCGGAATGTTGGAATATATTTCAAAGACCTGAGCTGTATTAATAGCAACTCTTTAATGGCATATTTTGTTTGCATAACATTCCAAGACTTTCACAGACACAAATGTTTTTCTGGGTCTTTTCACGTCAGAAATTTCTTTCATTTCGCTCAATGATACATTAAAACTCCGACACGCTTCTTCCAGAACTAGAACAAGAAGCAAACACATAATCAACACACACCAGGATCTTTTGCATGTTATGAGGTTGATTCTTTTAATTCAGCTGTGAAGATGGATTTTTAAAAAAGGGTAGGGGGGGGGGGCGGGGGGAGGGGACGCTACACCATCCGTCACGAACACTCTATCAGTACTAAGCAACTATCGCTTCCTCGCAGGATTATCATCATCAACAACAACAA
>JAWQFJ010016202.1:0-7500 GCA_034096865.1 Theodoxus fluviatilis
GTCCACTCTTACTCATGCTCATGTGTTGAGCTGTGTGTGTTTAGGCGTTGGACGTGGAAGCGTCACAGCCTGAATTTTTGAGGTAAGAGCGAGCGAGTGAATGAGTTAAACTGCTGGGTGCCTTCGTATTCTAAGTGAAGGGAATTCGGATTGAGATTTGTGACTGATTGGAATTTGTGGACCGTGTGGGTGGGTTCGAGGGAGGATTGCATTGGTTTTTTTTTCAAGGTGTTTCGGAGAGTCAGAGTGATAGACTGCTCTTTGTATTGCAGGCTGAATACTGAATGATGAGGAATACTGAATGATGAGGAATACTGAATGATGAGGAATACTGAATACTGAATACTGAATATTGAGGAACACTGAATGAATGCTGCTAATTACTTCTACCACTAAACTACTGCTGTAGTTTGCCGCACCGGCTATTGCGTCAACTGGGAAGTTGAAAGTGGTACCGTTCCTCCTTCTCGTTTGCCTGGGTTGATACGCTTCTATTGAGAGAAGATATCGTTCACCTGTGTTGAGATGGGTCTGCCAGTTTGCCTGCCAGCCTACTAACCAGCCTGCCTGCCAGCCTGCCTTCCAGCCTGCCAGCCAGCCTGCCTGCCTGCCAGCCAACCTGCCAGCCTGCCTTCCAGCGGCCTGCCAGCTCAACTGCCAGTCATCCTTAGCCCTAGTCTATGGAGAGACGAGGGCTGGGCGAATTCCGTCGCCAAAGACGTCGTGGTCAGCAAGCCACACAGTTGATCGTACCTGCATCGTTCTACAGGGAGTTTTGGGAGTTTCTACTCGATGTGAACTTCCAGCGAGCGATAGGACGTTTGGAGAAGTGTTTCTTCGAAACGGGTAAGAGGATCTGACTTCTCCCTCTCTTCGTCTAGGATCGGTTCTCATCATCGTTGTTTTAAGCACTGGGTGCTTAACAAGACTTTGTTGAACATTGAATGGCTGAAGACGGTTTCCTTATGGGAGAAGTTAGTGCAGATTTGTGGAGTAAATTCGAGAAAGTGTTGTCGTTATCAGACGTGGCACCGTTGATGACGTATCCAAAGTGAGACCTTGATTCCGTAAGGGAATTTTCTTCTCAGAAGTCGAGAGTTTTAATGAGTGGTTAGATGTCTTGTATTGGAGACGCTACCCTCCTTTCTGTCTGAGACAAGAGTTTAATTGGTGTGTGAGCTAATTCGTTTCCAGTTCAATCTTATTGTAAAGTAGTTAGATTATTATTTTCTTCAGGGGAATCCTAGCCGGGGTTGGGTTATTTGTTAAAAATAAAATTATTGTATCATTTATCTCCCAGTGCCCGGGTTTTCATTTATCATGTTGTTTTACTCAGTGATCTCAGGAATGTGGTGATGGGGTTTTGTTGAAAACCTCCCCCTTGAGTCATTAAATTTATTTAATGACATTATAAAAAAACAAGGTTAAATAACAACAGCATCATTGAGCACAATTGGCGAGACCTGCCCAGGATATATCTATTTTATAATTTGAGAAATTATACCAATTACTGTCGGATCACCACATCCCTGGAACACTGAACACCTTGGCATTGGTGTAGGTGTTTAGAATTTTTCATGTGACTTAAATGCTCTCATGATTTGTGCAATTTAGGTAGACTTTGCAAATTGTTGTGACCTTTCGCATGTTTGCGACTTCCGCATTCTTTGCGACTGTGTTACAGTTCTTGTGTGATTTTTGCATTGTTGAGCTTGTAATCCCTTTGCTAATTGCCGAGCGCAATATAGCGTAGTTTAGCGTAAAGTTTACACTCTCAGTTACTTTCGAGTTATGGAACTCCGTTCGGGACGCGCAGCAGGAGATAGCATTGCTATGGCATCCAACGCTGGGTCCAGAGGGGACCGGATCGCGCGTTGGAAGAGTCTAGCTACTGAGCTAGGAGTAGAGCCCTCTGCTATGCCAGAGTTTGTAGCTGAACGGATGGCGAGAGAGGATGTTGAGCTGGCGCGTTTGGAGCTTGAGAGAGTGAAACTTGAGCGAGAGCGAGAGGAAGCTGAGGAGAAGCGGAAGAGAGAGCAAGAGAAACTTAAGAGAGAGAAAGAGGAGTATGAGGAAGAACGGAAGATGAAGCTTGAGAGAGAGAAAGCTAAGCTTGAGAGGGAGCATGCTGAGATGAAACGAGAACTCGAGGAGAAGCAACGGGAAGCTGAGGAGAGACAGAAGAGGGAGAAAGAGAGGCTCGATAGGGAACAAGAGGAAGCTGAGGAGAGGCGGAAGAGGGAGCAATGGGAAATAGATGAACGACAGAAGAGGGAGAAAGAAGAGCATGAACTGCGCATGCGTCTGTTGGTTCAAGAGTCTAAAAAGAAAACTCAGAGTGTGAGAGAGTGTCGCAGTGTGAGTGAGGAAGAGGATGATGATTGTGTGGATCACAGTTTCAAAGTTTCGATCCCGCTCTTTGACGAGAATAAAGAGGAGATCGCAACTTGGTTGAAAAGGTTTGAGAGAGTTGCGAGTCTGAGCAAGTGGGACGAGAGTACGTGGGCTACGCGCGTTTCCACTAAGTTGACGGGGAAGGCAGTAGAGTTGTATAACTCTCTTGATGACGATAGCGCTAAGGACTATCAAAGTTTGAAAGAGGCGTTGTTGACGCGCTATCGACTCACAGCTGAGACGTATCGACAGCGTTTCAGAACGTGTAGGAGGAGAGAGGACGAGACCTATACGCAGTTCTGTGCTCGCATTGCCGATAATCTGACGAAGTGGCAGGAACTATCTAGGCTTTCTGACTTGAAGCAGCTCATCTTGTTGGAGCAATTCCTGCAGTCTCTTTCCTCTGAGATGACAGCCTACGTTATGGAGAGGAGACCTCAGACGCTAGCCGAGGCGGGCGAGCTAGCAGAGATCTATTCTGAAGCGCATAGGGGGTGCGGGAAGAAGTCCTTTCATCAGAGTAATCCTCAGGGAGGGAACTCGGGGGCTGAGGGAAAGTCGAAGGGGGAAAGTTCCAAGGGAGGATATGGAGCAGGGTCGGGTGGGTCGACTGTCAGGAGGTGTTACTTGTGCAATTCGCCGAAGCATCTGGCTAAGGATTGCCCCAGGAGGCCCAAGACAGCAGGGGCAGTGTCGAGGGGGCTCTCCCAACCTCCGCCACCTGTCTCTGTTCCGACCTTGTGTTTTCCGTGCAGTTAGCAGAGCTACGACCCTAGGTGTGTCGTCGTCGTAGAAGGTGTCACCGTGCGAGGGTTGCGCGACACCGGCTCTCAGGTTTGTGTAGTGAAAAGGTCTTTGGTTTCGCAGTCGAAGTTCACGGGAAGAAAACTCGAAGTATCCATGGCGGAAGCCAAATTGAAGCGGCGCTACCCGGTAGCCACTGTCCTAGTGGACTGCCCTTTCTACACTGGCGTAGTGGAAGCCGTCATGATGGATGCGCCTGTGGCTGACTTTATTGTAGGGAATCACGCCCGACTGGGCGATTCCCGTGTCTTGCCTGTGTATGCGCTACCCAGGTCTGTCTCTGTGGTTACGCGCGCAAAAACCGTTGCTGAGAGAAAGAAAAAACCTACCTTGCTGCGTGTAGCTCCACCGGGGTTAGGAGAAGTGACTCCGCTGCAACTACGTGAGTTGCAGTTGGCGGATCCATCTTTGAAGCACTGCCGTGATGCAGAGGTATGCAAGAGAGTAGTGACCACCAAGAGGTCAGGGGAAGTCAGGTTCTTATGGAAAAAAGGAATTTTGTACCGAGAGTTTAGAGGACAGGGGGCTGTTTACACCCAAGTTGTCGTCCCACGCCAGCTGAGACAAGGAGTCTTGAGGTTAGCGCATGAGCCACCCATGGGGGGTCACATGGGGGTACAGAGGACGCGGGAGAGGGTGTGGAAGCAGTTCTACTGGCCTGGGATGTGCCCCGACACTCGGCGCTTTGTACAGTCATGCGACCAGTGTCAGAGGGTCTGCCCAAAGCCGCGGAAGGTGCCACTTGGCAAGATGCCACTCATCGACACGCCGTTCGAACGTGTAGCTGTAGATCTAGTGGGACCGATCACCCCTACTTCAGAATCGGGAAACAAGTACATCCTGGTACTTGTAGACTATGCTACTCGTTACCCCGAAGCTATCCCTTTGAAAACCATTGATGCGGTGACCGTCGCGGAAGCGATGTGGCAGGTGTGGTCCAGGGTGGGCATCCCTTCCGAGATTCTAACAGATAGAGGCACTCAGTTCATGAGTGACGTCATGAAGGAGGTGGAGAGGCTGCTGGCCATCAAGGGTCTAGCCACCACCCCCTACCACGCTCAGGGGAACGGTCTTGTGGAACGTTACAACGGGACTCTCAAGACTATGCTGCGGAAGTTAACGCAGGAGAAACCCAGGCAGTGGGACCGGTATATCCCCGCATTGCTTTTTGCATATCGGGAAGTTCCACAGGAGAGCCTTGGGTTTTCCCCATTCGAGCTGCTATATGGAAGAACAGTTCGCGGTCCGATGGCAGTGCTCCGCAGTCTCTGGACTGAGGAGGAGACCGACGAACAAGTGCGAACCACAGCTGAGTACGTGGTAGATCTTAGGAATAGAATCGAAGAGACCTGCCAGCTGGCGCACCAGAGGTTGGCTGCCGCTTCGCGGAGGCAAGCGGAAGTATTCAACCGCAAGACGGTTGACCGCCGATTCCAACCAGGTGATCAGGTGCTGTTGCTGCTGCCGCAGCAGCACAACAAACTCCAGCTGTGCTGGCAGGGCCCTTTCGAGGTCCTAGAGAAGAAAGGGGAATGCGACTATCGGATCAGGGTGTTTGGCCGTGAGAGGCTCTACCACGCCAACCTTCTGAAACGGTATCAGGTTCGACAGACGGGGGAGTGCGACGACTCGACTCCCGCGATTGCTGTCGGGGTGGTTGAGGAGAGTGACGATATGACTCCGCCCGACCGCGAACTACCCCTACCACGCTTGGTGGGCGAGGAGGCTGCCGGGGACATCGTGTTGGCTCAAACATTGACCGACAGTCAGAGGCGTCAGGCGTTGGAACTAGCTGTGAGGTATGAGGCGGTCCTGACCGACCTTCCTCTCCGGACCGACCTTGTCACCTTCGACATGACAGTACAGGCCGCTCGACCCGTCCGTGTCCGGCAGTACCCTCTGCCATACGCCAAGCTGGAGACTGTGAAAGAGGAGGTGAAGACCATGTTGCGGCTCAGCATCATCGAGCCTGCAGCTTCGCCTTACAACGCCCCGGTGGTACTCGTTCGGAAGAAGGACGGGCAGTTCCGTTTCTGCGTTGATTACCGGTCATTGAATGCCGTGACCGTTTTTGATGCAGAGCCACTTCCGGACATGGAACACTTGTTTGCCAAGATCGGGGGGGGGCGAAATACTTCTCTAAGATAGACCTAGCCAAGGGCTATTGGCAGATCCCTGTGCGGGAGGATGTTCGGCCCATGACCGCTTTCACGACCCCGGCGGGCCAGTTTTAGTTCCGAGTCATGCCATTCGGGTTGAAGAATGCTGTGGCAGTCTTCTCTCGCATGATGCGGCTTTTGCTGGAGCCGCTGGGGAGGAGCGATGTCCACAATTTCATGGATGACATCCTCATCGCGACAGAGACTTGGCCAGAGCACCTTGAGGCTTTAGAAGCCGTGTTGGAATGTCTCAGGCGGGCTAACCTCTCAGCCCGACCCACTAAGTGCTGCGTGGGGTTCAAGGAGCTGAGCTTCCTGGGGCACGTGGTGAGGGAAGGGGAGATCCTGCCTGAGATGGACAAGATCAGGAAAGTGGAGGAGGCTCCGGTGCCCGAGACCAAGAAACAAGTGCGTGCATTCTTGGGTCTCGCGGGGTACTACAGGAAGTTTATCCCGAACTTCTCGGCCATCGCCCTCCCCCTTTCCGATCTCACTCGTAAGAACGCTCCGAACACCGTGGCATGGACAGCGGAGTGCGAGACAGCTTTCAGGGCGCTGAAGGCGCGGCTCACGGCACGACCAGTCTTGCAGCTGCCTGATCTATCTCGCTCCTTCACCCTACGGACGGATGCGTCAGACCATGGTCTGGGGGCAGTACTCCTACAGGAGGAGGATGGAGTGCTCCACCCGGTGGCTTACGCTAGTCGTAAGTTATCCGGGGCGGAGAGTAGGTACTCCACTATCGAGCGTGAATGCTTGGCAGTGGTGTGGGCCTTGCACAAATTCCAGTCTTACTTGTATGGGCGCCCGTTCGTGCTAGAAACAGACCACCAGCCTCTGCGCTACCTGCAGACGGCCAAGGTGGCCAACGGTCGTCTCATGCGATGGAGCCTTCTGTTGCAGGCCTACAGTTTCACTGTCCGGGTGATACCCGGCAGCCAGAATGTGGGCGCCGACTACCTCAGTCGGGCGTGCATCTCTGGAGAGACTGTAGAGTGTTGAGGTGCAGACGGGAGTCTGTTCTTCAGTTGGGGGCCTTGTCGCGTGAATAGCGACGAATGTTCTTAATCTAAAAGGATAGTTTAGGAACTGGAAATAGTTTCCGTTTACCGAGGGACTTTAGGAGGATTAGGATGCCTCGCTGGGAGAGAGAAAATCCCAGATACCTTTGCAAGAGACCTTTGCGCGATGACGCTCGATGAAATTTTGACGTCACGTCTAGCGGTTGATCATTCATCGCTAGATTGTAGAAGCGTTGGGACGTGTTGGCTGATCGCTCTGAAGAGCCGCCGTCTGTAAAGTTTGGACTGTGGAGTCCACTCTTACTCATGCTCATGTGTTGAGCTGTGTGTGTTTAGGCGTTGGACGTGGAAGCGTCACAGCCTGAATTTTTGAGGTAAGAGCGAGCGAGTGAATGAGTTAAACTGCTGGGTGCCTTCGTATTCTAAGTGAAGGGAATTCGGATTGAGATTTGTGACTGATTGGAATTTGTGGACCGTGTGGGTGGGTTCGAGGGAGGATTGCATTGGTTTTTTTTTCAAGGTGTTTCGGAGAGTCAGAGTGATAGACTGCTCTTTGTATTGCAGGCTGAATACTGAATGATGAGGAATACTGAATGATGAGGAATACTGAATGATGAGGAATACTGAATACTGAATACTGAATATTGAGGAACACTGAATGAATGCTGCTAATTACTTCTACCACTAAACTACTGCTGTAGTTTGCCGCACCGGCTATTGCGTCAACTGGGAAGTTGAAAGTGGTACCGTTCCTCCTTCTCGTTTGCCTGGGTTGATACGCTTCTATTGAGAGAAGATATCGTTCACCTGTGTTGAGATGGGTCTGCCAGTTTGCCTGCCAGCCTACTAACCAGCCTGCCTGCCAGCCTGCCTTCCAGCCTGCCAGCCAGCCTGCCTGCCTGCCAGCCAACCTGCCAGCCTGCCTTCCAGCGGCCTGCCAGCTCAACTGCCAGTCATCCTTAGCCCTAGTCTATGGAGAGACGAGGGCTGGGCGAATTCCGTCGCCAAAGACGTGGTCAGCAAGCCACACGGTTGATCGTACCTGCATCGTTCTACAGGGAGTTTTGGGAGTTTCTACTCGATGTGAACTTCCAGCGAGCGATAGGACGTTTGGAGAAGTG
>JAWQFJ010016202.1:12500-39963 GCA_034096865.1 Theodoxus fluviatilis
TGGAGAGAGAGAGAGAGAGAGAGAGAGAGAGAGAGAGAGAGAGAGAGAGAGAGAGAGAGAGAGAGAGAGAGAGAGAGAGAGAGAGAGAGAGAGAGAGAGAGAGAGAGAGAGAGAGAGAGTGTCGGGCAGTAAAGGGCCGATTAATTAAAAATGGCTCTTTCATTCTCACCGCCCACCGGAAGGAAGGCGGAGGAATACCGTGGACTGTTTTTGTTCTCTGTACGAGAAAAGCGTGCACGGCATGAGTCGTGACGGCTCGATGTAATGTCGGGCAGTAAAGGGCTGATTAATTAAAAATGGCTCTTTCATTCTCACCGCCCACCGGAAGGAAGGCGGAGGAATACCGTGGACTGTTTTTGTTCTTTGCACGAGAAATGCGTGCACGGCATGAGTCGATACCTCCCCCTCGCACTGGAAAGACGTGGTCAGCTGGGGGAGGGACTGCAGGTGTCCCCTGATTTAAAAAACCGAAAAAATGTCCACGTAAAAAAAAATTGTAACACAAATTTTATGGTTTTTTATGCGTTTTAGGACAAAAGAATCAAAATCGCCTTAAGAACTTTTGTTTAAAAAAACCCGCAATAGCGGCCCCTAACCCTTTTACGGCCTATCAGCCGTTGTAGGCTATATAAGGCCATTAAGCACGAAAATCATTAGAACAGTTTAGAGCAAACGTGTATGAAGTCACGGTGTCCCTAGTTATTCGCTTTTTACGAATCGCGTAGGGAGATGCGGTGGGCCAATTCTTACCCCGAACCCACATGGGAAGCTTAAATTAAAACAAGATACCTCGGAATTATTTGGTCCTTTGAAGCCATGCACTGACAAAACAATGACATTCTTTCAGACATCTAGAGTAAACAAAAGAGGACACTGGTTGTAACGGTTGCGAGCTGCGTATGCCATACTGCTATGATGTTTACTGGGCAAACAGCGTAAGCATGCTCAAACGGTAAAGGTAGCCGTCATTTCAACTCGCCACTCGGACTGCACACACGTGACACAGACCGCGCACTCAACTCTTCCTGCCGTGTGTTTATATAACATCAAAGAGAATAGCATATATGCACATACCATAAAGAATATATGCTATAACAATTCAGTACTTACTTCGCACCAAGTCGAATTCGGCTTTAATTCATGTCGACGCTTTCAAAGAATCGCACAAGTTTCTTTTTCCAGGAGCCCGAGTCGATGTAAATACAGGGAGGTAACTGCAAAGGATAGATTACTCTGCAAGTCGTAGAAGTCCCAACTGCTACGTGAACTTTCAACTCAAAAAAGTGTGAGGGTCATGATAGAAGCGGAGGAATTTTTTTTTAAGACACGGCATTTTCCTGAAAGGCCTTGGCTGAATTGTGCTAGACACTGTAAAATCACAAGGGAAGGGGGGAATGGGGGAAGGGGGGAGGGTAGGGGGGGGGGGAGGGGAGGGAGGGGGGAGGGGAGGGAGGGGGGAGTTTAGGGGCGAAGGGGGGAGGGGGAGGGGGGGAGGGGGGAGGGGGGGGAGGGGGGAGGGAGGGGTGGGAGCGGAGGAAGGAGGAGAGAAGGAGGAGGGAGGGGCGAGGGGGAGGGGGAAGGGGAGGGGACAGAGTGGGGAGGGGGGAGGAGGGGAGTTGTTTGAGTATATCGACCGATCCTTTTTTCTACCGACCCCAAACTTTTTTCCGATCGTACAAAGTAGACAAAAATTATCAGTACAAAAACGAACCGTGCTGCCCCATCTTCCCTGTCCTACGAACACATAGGGACTCCATCGTTTACGTTTTAAATAACCGTTCTCAGCAAAAGAGAAACTTGAATGATGTTCAATCCGGCCTCTTAAAAAAAAAGTTCAGGCCGACCTACGGACCCTTTGTTATTGTTAAGCCAAGTTGCCGTAACCACAGCTGTTTTTCCTTGTCACCTGCAAGGTAGGCCTATATATGTCTGGGAGGGCAAGAACACGTGGGGGAAGGAGGAGGAGGAGAAGCGTGTCCGCTAAGACCCTACAATAAATATAGGGTCTTTGGTGTATGTACGGTATAGAAGCAAATCTGGAGGGGGTGGGGGGTGGGGGTGGGGAGATGCTGTGTGTGCAAGTTGTGCCATTTCTGAGTACAGAACTTGAGTTTTGCTGGGCTGTCAGGTAGTTAGGCTGCATTTTCTATGTGCTTTTAAAAACGCCTCATCGACTCCTTACCGACCAGGGGCGGACGAGGGGGGGGGGGGTTCCGGGGTTTCCCCCCCCCCCCCCCCCCCCAAGAGAAAAATAAAAAATAAAAATATATATTTTTTCTTCAGTAACAAAATCTGCTGCCTGAAAGTGGTAATGATCATGATTATAATGCGCCAGAATGGACCATTTTGCAGTTACAACCCCCCCCCCCCCCTCTCCCCTCTCTCTCTCTCTCTCTCTCTCTCTCTCTCTCTCTCTCTCTCTCTCTCTCTCTCTCTCTCTCTCTCTCTCTCACGTTGGCAAAACTCCCCACTCGAGCTTGCCTTTTCATTTCTACGCATTCTGCCAATCTTGCACGTTGTGTTTAGCAACACAGGAGTCCTTCAGTAGTCTGACAACAGCTGAGAATACTTGCACGAGACAAATGCCAGCTATGAAAATCTTCGCATTAATTTTTTGCTTGGTTTTGCTGTGTTGGCGGCCCAAACCCGAGCATAGGCGAGAGGTTTGCGGCTTGTTGACCTATGGGAGGTAACTCCTGACGCTGCCGCGTGTGGCTTGTGGTCAAGGGGGAGACAACTTTGTCACGTATTTGTGCGATTTTGGAAACTCTCACGTGGGCGTATAATAGTTAGTTACAAATGAATTTGAGAGAGAGAGAGAGAGAGAGAGAGAGAGAGAGAGAGAGAGAGAGAGAGAGAGAGAGAGAGAGAGAGAGAGAGAGAGAGTTAGCGAGCAACGATACGTTTCGACTGAATCTTCGTCTTCTTCCCGAAACGAAGATTTCTTTGTTGTCGCTCTCCTTCGCCTCACACAACCAAGTTTTCCAGTAAAACATGACATACAGTTAGCATAATTTTGTTTTCATAATGATCGTTCTTTAACTATCAATTTCATTTGCTTGCATTTGCTGACGACTGCGATTTTTGTTGCAGACGAGCTGCGTGTGCATGAGATGTCTTGAGTTGCCGCTCCGTGCCAAGCACAGACGCTACCTGCCTGCCTTGCCTTCCGTTTGGTTTCCATGGTTTTATTTGCAATTGCTGTGTTGTACCACGTGATATAGGCCTACATTTCGTTTCAGTCAGCACTAATAGTGTCTTCCATTTGGTTTTCATGGTTTTGTTTGCAATTGCCCCCCCCCCCCCCCCCCCGCCCCCCCCCCCCCCCCCCCGGCAAGAGAAGAAAATATATATATATATATATATATATATATATATATATATATATATATATATATATATATATATTTTTTTTTTCTTCAGTAACAAATTCTGCTGCCTGAAAGTGGTAGCCTAATGATCATGATTATAATGCGCCAGAATGGACCATTTTGCAGTTACAACCCCCCCCCCCCCCCCCCCCCCCCGCTTTCTGGATCTTTCACGTTTCGGTTGAGCACTTTTACCCCCCCCCCCCACCCCCCCCCCCCCCCGCTCGTAAAAAAAGTTTGGAAACCCCCCCCCCAAAAAAAATGAACTGATCCGCCCCTGCCGACAGTAACTGATGATGGTTAATTGTGTGGCTTCAGAAAAGTAAATGTGGTGGTGCCAGGTGGTAAGGCAGGCTCTTGGAGGAGAAAAGTAAATGTGGTGGTGCCAGGTGGTAAGGCAGGCTCTTGGAGGAGAAAAGTAAATGTGGTGGTGCCAGGTGGTAAGGCAGGCTCTTGGAGGAGAAAAGTAAATGTGGTGGTGCCAGGTGGTAAGGCAGGCTCTTGGAGGAGAAAAGTAAATGTGGTGGTGCCAGGTGGTAAGGCAGGCTCTTGGAGGAGAAAAGTAAATGTGGTGGTGCCAGGTGGTAAGGCAGGCTCTTGGAGGAGAAAAGCACAGGGAAGACGGCGAGGGCGGCGTCTCCACTCTTTGTTTCTAGACTCTGGTCGTAGAGGTCCGGGTAGGGGCCGCTATTGCGGAGGGCAGCTATTGCAGGATTTTTTAATAAACAAAAGTTCTTAGGCCATTTTGATTCTTTTGTCCTAAAACGCCTAAAAACCATAATATTTTTGTTACGTTTTTTTTCTATTGCGGGGGGCCGTTATTGCGGGATTTTTTGGTCAAAAGTTCTTCAGGCCATTTTGATTCTTTTGTCCTAAAACGCATTAAAAAACATAAAATATTTGTTACTTTTTTAAAACAAATTTTTTCGGGTTTTATCAATAACGGGTGAACCTTTATATTCTAATCCCACGTTTGACTCTCAACGGGTGGTCCCTACGCCTAACTCCAGGGCCCGACGCTGATGTTGGACACAAACATGACAAAAGGTAACGCGTCCGGGTTTAGGTGAAACTCCCCGGACAGGCTCAGTCAGGCGGGGTGGCGGGTGCGGCCTAGGCTGAGCGCTATCGGTAAAACCCGAAAAAATAAGTTTTTTTCCAAAAAGAGTAACACAAATTGTATGATTTTTTAGGCGTTTTAGGACAAAAGAATCAAAATGGCCTAAGAACTTTTGTTATTAAAAAAAATCCCGCAATAGCGGCCCTCCGCAATAGCGGCCCTCCGCAATAGAGAGCCGACCCCAGAGGTCAGACTCGACCTGCAGAGGCTCCCTTCTTATCAAAGAAATGCGCATACGCCAGGGTAGTCAGACTTGGGACCGGCCGTGGCGATCTCAGCCTGTCCCTGGGATTGTGTTTTCCTAATGATCAAAAAAGGCTTATTGCTTTCTTACACTTAACCGAAATTAATTATATCAAGCGTTGCCTCGTTAGGCACAACACAGTCAATCGAATGAATATTGCACCACTAAAATCAAATGCCTTAATTTAGAGAGAACATTTTGTCTCTTAAATACAACAAATTAGACTTAGCATGCACAAGGACGACAGGAGGGAACTGTCCGTCGTCACATGTCAAGGCCAATAAACAAATGATGGGGGAGGCCGCTCTGTGACCCTCCCAGATTGATAAGGGAGGAGAGCTACATAGTGGGCTGGTCATACATTATATACAACATGGGCATCTCAGATAAAGGATACATGGTAGGGAGAGAGAAGAGGGGAAAGGTTTCGCACCCTTCTCCATAAAGGCGTGTGGAAAGATGCATGAGGACAAAGTCGTCCATTTGGTCGTGCCTACAGTCGACAGGCCGTTACAAGGGTGCGGGAAAAGTGGCAGAATCAAGATTTCCGGCAGGTTGCACGGGAGCAACTACCAGACACCGAGACTGGCTCGTCCATATGTTGGCATTCTGGCAACTACCAAGTGCCAGACAGCGAGACTGGCTCGTCCTTATGTTGGCACCCGGGCAACTACCAAGTACCAGACAGCGAGACTGGCTCGTCCTTCTGTTGGCACTCGGGCAACTACCAAGTGCCAGACAGCGAGACTGCATGGCTCGTCCTTATGTTGGCATTTTGGCAACTACCAAGTGCCAGACAGCGAGACTGCATGGCTCGTCCTTATGTTGGCACTCGGGCAAGTACCAAGTGCCAGACAGCGAGACTGGCTCGTCCTTATGTTGGCATTCTGGCAACTACCAAGTGCCAGACAGCGAGACTGGCTCGTCCTTATGTTGGCATTCTGGCAACTACCAAGTGCCAGACAGCGAGACTGGCTCGTCCTTATGTTGGCATTCTGGCAACTACCAAGTGCCAGACAGCGAGACTGGCTCGTCCTTATGTTGGCATTCTGGCAAGTACCAAGTACCAGACAGCGAGACTGGCTCGTCCTTATGTTGGCACTCGGGCAAGTACCAAGTGCCAGACAGCGAGACTGGCTCGTCCTTCTGTTGGCACTCGGGCATAGAAACGCCGCTACCAAGATCAAGTCCCAGATTTTAGAAGTTTGTATGACACATATTTGCAGTGATCCTAACATCATCACCACTCAGGGTGCGTTGTTGTACCCGCTGTATTCCCGAGAGATGGATGGAGTGGCAGACGAGATTTAACGATCTATCAGCCTCTGTAGGATTGTAAGGTCATTACACACCCAATTCACCCGGTGTTGGTTGGAATGTGAGCAGTTTAGGAGCCTATCTCCCTAGTCTTTCCTCTCTTTACATATTGTGTGATCTCATCGAGGTCTTCACTTACTGTACTTTGGAGCGGTAACCAACAACATCTGTGCATGCTGATCTCACTTCATTCCATCTTGACTGTGCTCCCATTGGTGGAGTCCAGTGTAGCCTTGGACTCTGCGCCGTTCTTTGGCCAGCAAACATGTTTCATCAGCTGTAGCAGATCTGCCACTGCAGGATTCCCGCCTGGAACATCCTGGCATTTTGTGTTTGAAATATCAGCGCTGGAGGAGGACGTCAATGCTTGTTTTCATAATTCCTTGGATAAGAGATGAAAGACGCCCAATGTGGCACATACGAACTGCCTCCTCTCCGCTCTGGTTGTATTTACATTGTACATTTTAATAAAAGCACATTTGTTGATGTATCTTGTGCATGAGCTCAGTGTTTGCAGCCACCTATCTCTTCTGTCTCATCCTATGTGTCATGTCCCATCATTTTTCCACACGCTACATTCATTATGACAAGGAGGGGGAAGACAATTCATGCATTGTCAGTCTCCCTCTCTAATGAATTTACTGTCACTAATTGTGTTTTCCGGAGATCTTAGTCATCCACCAGACATGGGAGAAGTTCAGTTTTTGGAATACATGTAAAATCAGAAGTGTTCACTCAACAGTTCTTCACAGTAAATTCAGAGAATGTTCAGAAAACAACTCCATTAGAAAAATATAATCAAAACTTTTCTATGCACTGAAGTCATTTGCCAGCATTTATTCCACTAGAAAAACTACAAGATACAAATAAAACAAGAATGGATATGAAATGTTTTTTAGGTTGTTGGTATAACCATACCTATGCACTCTACAAGTTTTACCTCTCACTACAATGGACATTTATAAACACTGTAAAACAAGATGCTGTTGTAGTATTGCTTCTCTACATTCCAGTGCAAAATTAGGCACTAGTTTGAACTGAAATAGTCTTACTGCAACAACAACAAGAAGGGCAAAGCCCATACGACTCACATGTTTGACCTTGACCTTTATATGACCTTGACCTTCAGGTGACCTTCAAGGTCAAACAACTAAACCTACCAATGACATCATACACTAAGAAATGATTTACACATTTTTTCCTACCAAAAATACACGTGACCTTGACCCAAGGTCAAGGTCATCCAAGGTCATGCAACACAAAGCTGTTAATTCAAGACATAGGAAGCACAATGGTGCTTATTGGCACTTTCTACCATGAGATATGGTCAATTTTAGTGGTTCACTACCCCATTTTGGTCACATTTCATAAGGGTCAAAGTGACCTTGACCTTGATGATATGTAAACTAATGTGTCTCATGATGAAAGTATAACATGTGCCCCACATAATTATTAAGTTTGAAACAGTTATCTGCCATAGTTCAGGGTCAAGGTCACTTCAAAATATGTATACAATCCAACTTTGAAGAGCTCCTGTGACCTTGACCTTGAAGCAAGGTCAACCAAACTGGTATCAAAAGATAGGGCTTGCTTTGACCTATATACCACTTGTAGCTAAGGTCGCCATTCTCAATAATGTGGGAGAAAATTGGGAAAATGTGAAAAATGACTGTTTTTGAGACCACATTTATGGCTCCTGTGACCTTGACCTTGAACCAAGGTCAAGTCACTATGTATGTTTTTTGAGGCCTTGTCATCATACACCATCATGCCACATTTGGTGTTGATAGACTTAATAGTCTCTGAGAAAAATCCAACGTTTAAGTTTTTTACGCCCGGACGGACGCCCGGACGCCCGGACGGACGGACGCCCGGACGGACGGACGACACGGCTGAGTACATAGACTCACTTTTGCTTCGCATGTGAGTCAAAAATAATCATGACAATGTCTTGGAAACGTGTAAAGTGACTTTGTTGTTGTTGGTAATCCCTTATGTAAAGACCATCACAGGCAAGGCAAAAGATAACTGCCATTGTTCTAAGCTTGTGCTGGGGTCAATATCCCTCAGGGAATGATGAGCAGATGTTCCGAGTTAGAAGCCATTATCAAGATAGCTGCATCATTTTTTTTTGAAAACATGTATAACGTGAATTTCTGAGGGGAAAGGTAAAGCAGTTGGTGGGTGGGTGGGTGGGGGGGGGGGGGGGGGGGGGGAGGTAAAGCAGTAAGCCTCATCTCAGTCCAACTCAAAATGTTTATTTACATAAAATATGTGCCCTAACATGGATTAATATCACACTCATCTGGTGCAGTATTTCTAATAGAAGTAATAACAGAATGGAGAAACGCACACAACAGAACTATCCAGATTCTTCTAAAGCGATTTAGAAATTGTACAAAATTATGAATACAATATACAGTACAAGAAAAAATAAGGATGAGTAATGCAAACCATTTGTGTTGAAAAGAGGCATGTGCATGTTATCATTTGCTTGACAAAACCTGCAACGTAGAAGTTGACCAAAATTACAATCTAATGAGATGCTCCATACAAATAAGTACTGCAGAAATCGAACAAAATTTTCACCATGATCACTTTCTATACACATCATATTCAAAAGTTTAAAAAATTCACAAATCATTCATTCTGGCAAAAACATGAAAGCAAGCAAACAAGCAGACAAGTTCAAAGATTCTATCTCTCTTTCATAGCAAGCTGTGTACATGCATCATTAAAATTTACAACAACATGGTTTCCTCAATTGACATTTTTATCTTGATGGGGTTAAACTTAACGGTTAATGATATGCAAGTAGATTTACTGATTTGAGCATCCTTGATATCTCACCATCAGCTGACCATCCATAAAATACACACCACAATAACTACCAGAGTTCCAGTGAACAAACAAGCAGACATGCAGGTAGTGTGCTCTCAAACTCTGGAAAATTGTCTACAAATAGTGATGAATATCTGTAGTGATAGAAATAAGCATGTAATTGTGTAGACCCAATACACACTGTCATTATGAAAATGTTCACATTCTTGGGCAAAACTGAAAGAGTAAGGGTTTGAGCTTTGGGATAAAATGACAGTTTAGCTTGTCTTAGATGACATAACAAGTATCCTTGAGTAAACATTTTTGCATAGGGGCATCACAGAATATCAGATTCTAAAGCCAGATTATCTTGAGAAACGCATACAAGAGTGACATTTCAGTCTTTGTTGTCCAGGAGAGAGGTCAAAAGAGTCCAAAGTAGCATCCACTTGAAGAGGTCAACACGCACTGTAACCACGGACATTCAGATTCTTGACCAGTACAATGACTTGTTCAAGCCAGTCAAATCGCCATTCACCCTGCCTCAAACGCACTGAGAAAGCAGTAGCCTGCAAAATTATGAAAACCATATTTTCTTGTGCATCCATGAGCACAGTTTGTTTGGTATGACATCAGTTACTACAATAAAAAGTTTCTAAGCAAATGATAAGTACAAATCAACATTCAAAACACCTATGAGCTGAGAATACGATCACATAATAAATTCTAAAACTTACACATTGCATAACTGGACAAATAAACAATGATAACTTTTATTCTGATTCACCGGCAGAAAAAACACACTTCTATTATTCTCTACACTTAGGGCAACATCATTCATGGTGCCTTAATTGAGAGACCTGGAATACAGGTAGTTTCCTCCGCTGGAATCAGAAGTCTTCTGGGGCTGGGAGATTCACCTGCACATCTTCATTCTGGAGTCCTCATTTCTGTTGTGTCATCAGTTTCTTCAGAGCCCTGTCAACATAGCATAGTTATGAGCTTGTACTTTTAACATGAACTTAAAAAAAGGAATTCGTGCATGCCTTCACAATTTTTACCATCCCCATTCAGTTCATATGTCTTAATAATGAGAGATAGAGTGGTAAGTACAATAAACCAGCTTTTTGACGAACAAATTATGTAACATTGTACCAAAGTATTGTAGCGGGATCAGCATTTACATTGCTGGGGCTACTATGCAGGCTGGGAACTTTTCCCCTGCCTCCCGAGTGTTGGGCGGCAGAGGCACAGAGGGACATAGAGTCAGTCAAGTTCCCGTTACATCCATTTATTTCTCAGTAGCAATAATGAGTCCGTGCTCTATGCGGCTCTCAACACGAGTCTCTTAAACATAAGTCTCCTAAACATAAGTGGTCACCTCAATATATATGATCAAAACCGGAAAAGGCGTGGCATGGGATTGGTGAAGGTGTCGGCTGGGGCGGTACCAGGGATGCATAGGAAGAGGGGGAGGGGGGGGGGGGGGAGGGTCCGACTCACAAGACTGATCTCTTGGAGATACTATCTTGCCAGCATCAGGTCTCCATGCTGATGACCAGCGGAGTGTCCGAGAGTGAGATAATTGGAAATGACAGTGGGAAGGGCGGCTGGCATGAACGGTATGGCTTCAGTGTCCCAGAGTCTGACGTGGGGATGGAATCAGAGATGGGGAGGTATACAAATGGAGAAAGCAGGGGGTGGAGAGCGTGGGAACGGGCGAGAAATAGCTGAGTGGGCAAATGACCACTGGTGACAGACTGGAAGATAGGAGGGGTTCATGCAGAGAACGCAAAGTCAGCAAAGTAAAGTTTTGTCACTCTGTTACATCTCCCCATGGTGTTTCAGTACAACGTCCTCGTTGTAAATTTTGATTAATGACCTATAAGGAGTTTAACAATGAACAATTGAATTAGTGCTAGAGGATTGAGGTGACCACTTGCATACAAAATATATCATGAGACAAAACACAAATGTAGAATGGACACAAAATCTTGAATCTAGTGAGTACATGCATTACTAGGATGAAATATATACAATCATGGTGTACAACGAAATCCCACACGAATTTTTTTTTAATATTGCTGTCTAGAAGGGGTCTTAACCAGTCAACTAGAAGACAATCCAAAACACCACACAAAAACAAGCAAGAGTTCTCATTGTTTCACATCTTCTAGAAGCGGGCTTAACCGTTCAACTAGTTGATTGGTAACAACAGGATTAAACATTTCACATTACAAAACGCAGCATAACCAACACAACAACAGAGCATGTTGGACAAGACAACTTGAAGCGGTTTTAACCCTTCAACAAGTATGTCCTCCACATGGCTAGACACACAAACCGTGCAGGCTAAAAGCGGTCTTAACCCTTCAATTAGATGCACATAAACAAACAGTGACACAAAGTGGCGTTGCTAAGCACGACAACACCCCGCAATGAATAAACATCGCAAGTTCTTTCGTAATCACCAGCAGCACAGTGATACGTAATAGTAAATGAAACTTTAGGCAAAAACCCACAGTCATGGGAAACTGTAACTTTCCCTAAACAGCAATCACACAAAGAGAGCACTATCTGCATCCTTACGATGAGATATTTCCTATCAGTTCCAAACCTATAGGCAATCCGCTCTTCCAGCTTACAATACCACAATTCACAAGAACGAGGGAAACTTTCCAGTACGTCTCGTTACACAGAGAGGACGCCATCAACAACGACATAACCATGAACAATCAAAGGGTTATATGGGATATAAAGGATATGTCATATCATTCCAATAAAATAAACCATTATTGTTTCATGCATTCTTGGATATCATATGATTATATGGAACTCTTATCGCATTCCTGTAATTCTCTTTACTACGTGTGGTTTTACTATACAAGGCTACGTATTGAGGTCATGCAAAAGAAAAAGGAACGGGTACATTACTTACAGTCAGAGGCACATCCAATACCTACACAAAGCAGTTCTACACATATGGTACTCCGTCACCAAAGTGGAATGACCGACAACCTGCGTTCGGTCTCACAGAGCGTCGGGGCTCAGTCACTTCACATGGAGTATCGTCACTTTTCTTCAGAAGGTCACAGGGTGATCTGTTCATGTTTTGAGCATCTCTGCTCTCAGAATGTCAGGACGCAGCGAACTGGGTAGAACCAATTGCTCGAGGTGGCCTTGAGCTGGGTCGGCGACATGTCTGTAGAGGAGCCCGTCTCGGATCCGAAGTCTCGAAAATTGCCGAAGTAGGATCTTCTAGGAATGGTCCTGTGTAGACTCTGGCTTTTGCGGCCAAGATGACAGAAACTTCCCTATTACGAGATCCTGCTTCTGCAGATCCTGCAGCTCTTGCTGAGACAGTCGTTTTCCGGTAGTCACAACGACTTCTTCCTGCAAGAGTGGCACCTCTAAGAGCGCATCAGCATGAGGACTACTGGATTTGTCCCCCTCTTCACTGAGTGCTACCAGACTGTTGCAGACCAGTCCGTGGGTTCGAATCTCCAGTTGGGCTGTCTGCCAACAACTTGTCCACGGAGAAGCTGAGAGACTTGGACAGGAGACGTTCAGCAGGACCCGTCAGTCCTGAAACAGGCGAGGAGTAGAGGGGCGTACAGGGGTAGGGCTGCAGACGCTCCCCGTGGAAGGAGTAGGCGGGCACCATCAAGGACGGGAAGCCGGCGCGCTTGAGTGCGGCAAGACGGGATCGTGACGCGAGCGAGGAGCGACGTCGCGACTTGCCTGTCGTGCCACCGATGAAGACGTCATCACTGCTAGGGTCCAGCATCCAGTGGTTGCCTTTGCCGGGGTCGTCATAGTGGCGTGGCACCTTGACGAAGCACTTGCTGAGCGAGAGGTTGTGGCGGATGGAGTTCTGCCAGCCCTGCTTGTTGTCTCTGTAGTAAGGAAAGTTCTTCATGATGAATTCGTAGATTTGGCTCAGCGTCAGTCGTTTCTCGGGGCTGCTGCGTATGCCATCATGATGAGGGCGTTGTAGGAGAAGGGCGGCTTGTCTGACTTCTTGTCTCCCTCGCTCTTTTCGCTCTCGCCCTTATCGCCTCTCGTTCCATCGCCATCTGTCGTCGGTGAAGGGCAAGCAGGGGTCGGCAGCGGCAGCAGTGTCAGTCCCTACCAGACGTTCATTAGTGGTGGGGATCGGTAGTGCTGGCTATCATCAGGGCTGGTGGTCTTCATGATCATCTCACTGACTCTCCCTCTGATGTACCCTGCTCTGCAGCGCCATTTGTAGCGGGACCAGCATTTACATTGCTGGGGCTACTATGCAGGCTGGGAACTCTTCCCCTGCCTCCCGAGTGTTGGGCGGCAGAGGCACAGAGGGACATGGAGTCAGATAGGTTCCCGTTACTTCCATTTATTTCTTAGTACCAATAATGAGTCCGTACTCTATGCAGCTCTCAACACGAGTCTCTCAACACCAGTCTCCTAAACATAAGTGGTCACCTCAATATGTATGATCAAAACCGGAAAAGGCGTGGCATGGGATTGGTGAAGGTGTCGGCTGTGGCGGTACCAGGGATGCATAGGAAGAGGGGGAGGGGGGGGGGGGGGAGGGTCCGACTCACAAGACTGATCTCTTGGAGATACTATCTTGCCAGCATCAGGTCTCCATGCTGATGACCAGCGGAGTGTCCGAGAGTGAGATAATTGGAAATGACAGTGGGAAGGGCGGCTGGCATGAACGGTATGGCTTCAGTGTCCCAGAGTCTGACGTGGGGATGGAATCAGAGATGGGGAGGTATACAAATGGAGAAAGCAGGGGGGTGGAGAGCGTGGGAACGGGCGAGAAATAGCTGAGTGGGCAAATGACCACTGGTGACAGACTGGAAGATAGGAGGGGTTCATGCAGAGAACGCAAAGTCAGCAAAGTAAAGTTTTGTCACTCTGTTACAGTATGTTCATGAACTGCCATCTCCTCAGGGTAATAGTCCATTTTCCAATGGACTATAGGGAAAATGGACTATAGGGGCAGCACTACACGACAACCTTGCTCGCTATTGAGTTGAATCTCACTAGACCTTTCATCACATTGAATTGAATTACATTCTTCTACAGACTGTGCTGCAGTCACATGAGAGAAAAAGGCTATTCTTTCAGACAGCAAACAAGTCTTGGTTGTGAATTTTAACAGTGAGATTAACCAAAGAGTCAGAGCTTTTGCTTCTGAACCACTGAATTAAAAGGGAATAAAGTCCACGAATATCTGCACAGTGCATAATTGGAACCTGCCTCACTGAACACCAACTTTAGATTACAGTTTGAGAACACAGACAAGATCAAGTAGGATGCTGGGAGGCTGGCTGGATGGTGGAAAATGACATTTGGTGTTGTGAATGAAATGGGTCATGAAAAACACTCACAGTGAAATGCTATGTAAACTGTAACGTACAGCAAACTGCTGCCTCTAGAATTCCCTTTGCAAAACGGACTGTCACCCGCTGGGCAACTAGACTTCAAGCAGATGGAGAAGGTAAGTATGAAGTTTGGAAACTAAAGAGCTGGTGGAGATAACTGAGCTTGGGTTGGAAATGGAAGTAACATAGAAGAGGAATGAGAGATGGGATGAATACAAGAATAGCAGTTAAACACATCAAATGATACTGAACACTTACGGGCAACATGGCAGATGTCAGACAATTAGTTGTAACATAGATAAACTCTGTGGGTGATGTTCATGACATTGATTTTTCAGGTACCCCTATTCTCTCACATTCTTTCTGACATTACAGTTTATGTAAACTTAAATTCATTTTCCGTCTTTGTGAGACCATAATCACACATTTAAAAGGTAAAAGGTGTGATTTTATATAGCAACTTTTCACCATTGATCGGTGCTCAAACCGCTTTACACTTTCTCAGGATGTGAATACAAAGAATTTCTCTTTGATTCCTGCACGAAACTTTACAACAAACTTTTACAGCCATCTCATGAAAGGGGCTAAGGATAGCCATTTTAAGACTGTAATGGATAAACCAGTCTAAAGAAATCGGTGTTAGGCAGTCTCAGCTTTGATATATAAGCAGATAGAAAGCATAAGAAAAGGATTTGAGTAACAGCCTGTTCCTCAAATGTATTTTCTTAGTCACAGTATGTATCCATTACAAACTTAACTTTACAAACATTTGATAAGGAATCGTTAAACACATGGACTAAAAACAATGCCAATATCAAAGCAGTGCAAGTAAATGCATGAAGACACAGGAATAGATACATTCATTTAACAACATCTGATAAACAGGCTGCCTCAAATGTGCAACTATAACATTTTTATATAAGGTAGACATTGTCAAGTAAATTCAGCAGATGCTATTGTGTCAGCAAGGAAACCAGTCTACTCCAAGATCATAAGTCCTAGAAAGGATGGACACACACATGTACGTACCAGTCCTTTTGACAAATCCAGTTTGAACGAGCCTTCAATGCAGACTTTGCCATCCTTCACAAACCCATTTGCCGGATTTGTGACCTCCTGAAAACAGAAATAGTTTAAATCAACATATTATTTTCAAATGTTTCCTTTCAGGCAGACTGGTTAAAAATTTAGAAAATTAAAGTGATGTGGTGGAGTATCAAGGCAGTGGTTTTGTCTCCAGACTCCAGCATAAGGTACTAGGATTCACATCCCAATGGTGCTTATTGCATCCAGGGTGCCACTCAGTCATAACTTGACTACATTTTGTAAGTACACAAGAACAATTAAGTTTATCTTCATCAACACTTTTCAACCAAAACTGCAGTCATAATTGACATTCATGGGTAATTTCTTTCGTCAATGTTAATACAGTGCTGATGTTTGTATTAAGGTGTAGCTGTGGACAAGTTTATTCTTTGTTTTGTGATGTTTGCCATCTAATGAAAAAGTATACCTTCATTCTGAAAGTGACTGACAGATGTGAATGATTTCCAACCAAAACATAATCTGCCTAGAAATCGTGAACAAAATCAAAAGCACTGTTTACGATTAATTTTTTTTTCTATTTAGTTTTGTAACTTATCTGTAAAAGAATTTCCTCTGTGATCAAGGCTAATGTAGTAGATGCATTGAGGATTTTTTAACATTAAATGCTGTATGTTTTCTGAGATTCAATAATTGTTGGTCCCATATCTAATGGATGCCAGCTCTGTATAAGAATATCCTTTACATGGTCCTCTTGATGGACTGAATAAAAAGAAATAAATGTACGACTACTGGAAAATAATAGCAGAGGCCATTATGAATCCAGAGCATTCATGCCTACTAGACCAAAAACATAGCATCCAAATGTTGTGAGGAAAATAAATTGGAAATGTTGAAAGAATTTGTCAAGCACTTCAGTAGCTTATTTGCCAGTCCTCAGATATTCACCAGCACATCAGGGATTCAGCCCCCACCTGATAGTCCTGAAACTTTTCTTATTTCCTGTAGGGTTTTAGTTCTATGTGAGCAGCGGTGTAATTCCCACTGTAAGCTCCTGGTAATTGACATTGTGCATGGTATCAAATGGACTTCAAGCTTGCCAAGTGCTCTACATGTAAAAACTCTAAAATAAAAAGGCAATATTGTCCAATTACTATTGTAACATTTCTCTGTGCCCATACTTCTGACATTTTCATAATCAATGGTAGATTTAGGTTTCTACAGGTTAATGCAGGATAATGTGCCTAAATGTAAAAAAGAAGAAAAATAGGTTCAATCATCATTTTTTTTGCATAATCTGAAACTTCAAAAGCTAGTAAATACATTTTTTTTCTTCAATTCCATGCAGTTCTTATTTTTCTACACTTAAATTTTTTTTTCATGCTCTTATCTTTTCATGAATTTGAGTTGGTATATTAACAAGATTGAACAAAATCAACAACGACCAGTTTTATTTCACAAACTCTCTGGTCTGTCATGAAACATGCATGATTTTAACATTAAATGGTAACTATAAAGTGTGAAAAAGTGCACAATATACCACCCAAGTGACCCGCACTATTGCTTGATTGGTATTATGTTTCAAGTGAAACTGAGCAACAGCCAATTTTATTGGGCAGAAGGCTTGGTTGTCGATATTGAAATCTTGATAGAAAACTGACCTGCTGCCTTTTTAATCAGTATCTGAAGTTGATCTGCAGCTTGAAAAGTGGCTGAAAATGCATTCTTATGAGAGTGATATACAGTGATAGTTATTAAGAATAACAGAGTATGTCTTAATTTGACTGAGGTCTTAGTTTTTTCAAATGTTGATTCCCAAGGATGCACAATTCATTAACATAAAACTTTGCACCAAAACATCTGATTAAATAAATACATATATACAGATTTTAAGCATCTTAAAGAGCAAACAATTAAATCTATTAATGCTACAGATTTCACATTTGACCGAAAGCACAATGCGACTCATTTTATGGTGCAGGGTCACAAACATGCCTCTAACAAAGTGAGGGGTCGGTGTCAGACTATAATCTTGAACAACAAAAGAAGGGTGACCAATGAAGTCTGGCAATACGACGTTCTAGGGGAAAGCTTTCTGAGTAACAACTCCTTCAGAAGAAGAGGGAGTTATTGCTCCGAAAGCTTGTCCCTGCAACTTTGTTTCATCAGACTTGATTGGTCACCCTTCTCTTGTTATTCAAATATGCCTCTATACAGCCTTATTACATCCGCAAAGGAGGTTATGTTTTTCCCTTGGTTCGTTTGTTTATTAGTTAGTTATTCGGCAACAGAACTCCAAAAGCTCACAACGGATCTTAATGAAATGCTGTGCTAAGTCAGGGTTCACCCAAGGAACAATCCATAATTGTTGAGGCTATCTGTTATCTCATGTTGGTATTTTAACCATAAAGAGAAATCATATCGCTCATCAGGAAGTTGATGACGTCAAACTATTGATGATGCTGGCGTATGCGTTCCACACTCTGAGACCGCTAGCAGGCGCAGCGCTAAGATGAACTACGTGTACACTTCGTAGCGTCAGGCGCCTGGCTTGCAGAACATCCTGCCTGAATTAATTATGCAGGTCATGGAAGAGAAATTAAAGCTCTCTAGTTGTGTAGGCCTAAATAATGCTCAGTCATAAAGGATGGGACTGTCTGTTTGTCCGTCTGTCCGTGTATCTGTCTGTCCGTGCGTCAGTCTGTCCGTGTGTCAGTCTGCCTGTGTGTCAGTCTGTGTGTCTGTTCATGTGTCAGTGTGTGTGTGTCTGTGTGTGTGTGTGTGTGTGTGTGTATGTGTGTGTGTTTGTGTGTGTGTGTCTGTCTGTCTGTCTGAGTGCTTGCGTGCCTGCCTGCCTGCCTGCCTGTGCATGCAAGTGTATGTGTATGTCTGCCTTTCCTTCGATTCCTCCATTTGTCTGATTTTCTATCTGTGAGCATGTACTTTCATGCTTGAACTGCTGAAATGATTGATGTGACATTTGCTCTGTATGTTCTTAAGTCCGTCAAATAGATTCCAGCTCATAAGATCATAAAACATGTTTTCACATATGACACTTTCACAGAAAATGAGCTTTGAAAATTAGCAAAGGCTCCGAGTTCCTATTACCATGGATCAGAGGTAAGGGCAAAGCTGGAAGCAGCAGTTGTCCCAATAGAAAAAAAACCTTCCTCCAGCTGCAGGCACTCTTACTAATTTTAGCTACCAACATTAACTTCTTTGATTTGCTACTTACTTATACTGTGTATGCCTGTTTATTTTATAAATGCTTACTATACTATGGGTTGCATGGATTTCTGTTTCTTATAGTGATACATCCCACTGAGTACAACATAAGCCAGAGTTGCTTAATTAATGTCCCCCCTCCTCAGCTGGAACACTTTGCTGCTGGGCTTTTGTGGCCTCTGTCCCACATAATTTTCCACGCAACTTCTAAGAATTTGCTGCTATGAGTAAATTTGTCATTACTAACGTGCAAGTTTAAGTTCAGTGAATTTCATATCGCTAATTAGGATTTGAATTCCTTCTTGTAATCAGGCAGATGTTCCTATTGTTTCACATCAGTTTTATGAAATTACAAGCATGTTGGCAACTCTAGCTTTGATTTACGCATTAGGTACTATGCCTGCTATACTCGTGTAGATCCCCAAATTAATATACCTCTTTTGCTCAAAATAGCTGCCACACATTAGCATATATTCTTGTGTCTTTGGTGTCTGATAATTTGACTTTTCTAGTGTGTGGCTCTAGCGCTAACATTTATAGTTAACTGCATCATCATCATCGTCGTTGTCGTCGACAACAGCAGCAGCATCAGCATCATCAACATCATTATCAATTGTAAAACAGAATTTCAGGGGGGAAATATATTGGGAAACAAATCACATATAAATAATTCATAACTGAAACATAAATCAAGAGCCTTCTCAAAATATACATATAGTTTGCTTACTCTCATCATCATGAACTGAGACCAACCCCAGTCACTCTCTGCAGTAGTGTAAAGATGACTTGTACCTGGGGGAAAGCATACACAAAATTAACTCCCTGTAATGCTTAAAACAGCAACATTATGCAAAATCACATTAACACATTGTCTTCAGAGAGAGAATAATTATGCAGCCAAATAGGCAAGATGAGCACCAAATTGCCAAATACACTTTTGTCCCAATATAGATTCTGACCTAATGCATTCTTTCTCTTATACTAAATTATTTCCATTCGTTCCAAGACATATTATTCGAAAGAGGGCAAAATGTTTTCGTGAGTGCATGGTTTTGAAAAGTACTGAAATTCTATTACAGCTGTACGTTTGTGAGGGTTTCTCTTCCTGATAATGAATCACAGACAATCGAACTACAGAAATGCTGCTACAAAATGTATGTCATGTCCTGACGTATGAAACTCGCGCAAATTCCGTCAGACAAGTAGCTATGTGTCAAAGTAAACCCACACATAAACATATGTCAATCCCTTTATCTATAAGTGTAATAAAATTCATTTCACTGATAAGATCACTGTAAAAGTAAGGAAAATAAAATAGGTGTGGTTAAGGTAACATGACCACAAAAAGGGGGGGGGGGGGGATGTTGGTAGGTCGGCCTGAACTTTCTTTGGTTTTTTCCTTTTTTATGGAAGAGGCCAGATTGAACATAAACCAAGTTTTCTTTCACTGATAACACTTTTAAAATTTAAATACTGGATTTCCTGAGAGATTATTGGGCAGGGAAGATGGGACAGCATGCAGTTTCTTTTTCTTATTTTATTGAGGGTGGTGATGGTTATGCTCGAAAAAAGTTTACGGTCGGCAGAAAAAATAGGGTCAGTCTGGTTACGTGTATTTTTTCTTGTTAGCTTAATCATTATTTAGTTGTTACCTTATGTTGAGATTTGGATCTTGTTGTTCAGCTGTCCTGAACAGACATATAGTTATGAAGACCAAAAGTGGCATCATTCATTGTATCGTACCATATATGACACCACAGACATTTTCCAATACTTGGATCAAACAATTTCAAATATGCCAGTGATGTAACATTTTACTCTCTGCAAACTGAGTCCCTGGCCATGCTGTAGCCAAGAGATTGAGATAACACAATACGGAAGCATGTATGGTAGTCTGGAAAGTTTAAAAGCATTCCGCGACAGAGTCCCAAAGAGATTTTCTGGCAAAATGACCTATGCTCTTTGGTGGTCCAGCATAGTTCATAAAGGGGTCAAATATAGTCATTCAGCGTGGCTGAGACTATAGTGCATATAGTCTCAGCAACAGGTTGGTCACGTGATAGCCTTAATTCTTCCATAACATGCATACCACCATTCAACACTGAGTCTCAGCCACGCTGAATATCATATCACATCGTTGAGTGTATTCCTCCGCTTGTTGTGATACACTCGATACTGGCAGCCATCTTTCCGTCAGTTCATTTTCTAAACATCGATTTCCCATAAATGTAAAACTTGTATGCGGTAAAATTTGAATCACAAGAGTGTAATATTGTGAACTCTACTAATTATAAGGACTTTGAATACAACAGCAACAATTATACTTCATTGTGCGAGTAAGGCAACCAATCCCGTCTGCATATGATAATGATAATCTTTTGGACCGATAGTATGATACACCCAGAAACCCGCTGAGTGCTTTTACTGATGAGGAATCATTAATTTAATGTATGCTTAGAAGGATTAAACTTAGAAAAACTGCTTCTGAGCTCTCCGATGATATCGAACTTCGGAATCGGACGGATTCCTACAGAAGAAACTTCGACTCGATCAACGTTCAACACAGAGACAACAGTGAGTAAAATCTTCCTTCTACTTCTAGATCAGTCGATACACGAATTATCGAAGTGTGGACTCAGCAGCTCGTCAAACAGTGTGAAGGCAGTTAGACCACAGGTTCCGGCCAGAAAACATTTACTTGCGAGAGTATAACCATAGATTCACGAAACCAGCCCGGAGCCATAGGAATCCTTTTCGATGCGTTTATACTGACTAGTTCCAAAGACAAGCGCACGTGCTGAAGGCAGTTTGCAACCTTATAGACGATGTTCGCGCTAAAAGTAGTTCTCAAATGATTTCCTGAAAATCTCATAGATTAGTTTTATTAGAACACCAAATTTGTGTTTATCTATCGGGATAAATAATTGGAGTGAAATAGAATCGTCTCTTTTTACTCTCAATGGTCTTTTGATCATGTTGAATTTTGATTGGTAAAATCATTGGAATGTGGAGCCGAAGTCACGTGACCAACCTGTGTCAGAGATACTATATCTCTGTGTTCAGAATGAAATATAGTATGATGTTATAGCGAGTGTATTACAAATTGTTGTCATAATAATGTGTACATTCCTGGGTCACCCATATGCTAAGAAAATTGCACATTACTTAGATAACACAACAGCTAACCAATGGTAACGAGCCTAGAACATTGGTAGTCCAACCTCTTGGCAAATTGCCACAGGGGAATGGCGGTGGAGTGAGTGACAGTGGGTGGCCAGGAGGCCATGGACAGTGCTGCTTATCAGGACAGTGCATGGTTGAGGACGTTTTAAGATACTCCTTTTCGTAGAACAAATGGCTAACATTGAGTATGCTTATTTGTGAAAGCTGGTCAGGTATGAGGAGCTCTGTTCACAATGTTGTGGAGAGGGTTGGGGCTGCCAGGAGTGGTTCTCCCTCCTCAGCAGGAACTCACAACAGCAGCTGCCATTTGCAAAAATACTGTACAACTCGTTATCACATTACAACAATGGTGTATAGCTTCAGGCTTCTAAGACAATAGTTTCAGTGAAAATGGGAATTTGGATATGTTTGTCCTAGCTGTCTTGGCGTCTAGTTATTGGCAAGATGACAAAGCAGTCATAAGTTTACATTATGTCATGATGGTGCCTTTGGAGATTGATGGTAGAAGGTACGGGACAAGTAGTAACTACTTTCCATAACTTCACTCATCCATAGGCACATAAGTTGCTGGATGGCCCAAGGCTTTAGAAAGCAGCGAAGCCAGTTAGAGGATTGACCAATCATTCCAACTAATAAAATTGTGTTACAGATGAGAGGGAATTTTGAATTTCATTTAGTGGAGATGAACTAGTTTGGTGATTAGTGCATTAACCTAGAACTGGGGAGGAAGGTGCCATTAGATCTAAGTCTAGTGAGCTGGGAGAATGAAGGCTGTTGAAGTTGTTAGAAGGGAACTGTAGTAGCGATGAAGTTCACCCTACTACAATTACATACTTCATGTATAAGTTTCAAACTTTAGGACCAGTCAGTTCTTGAGAAGATAACAGTATTAAGTTTTCCCTCTTTTTTCATCAATTTCTTATTACTGGTTGACAATCTGGATTTGCATATGGCCTCTCATCCATCTGCATCAATGAATGTTTTAAAAACTCACATCATATTTGTTTCAAATTAAGTACCTCTAGATGATAATCTATTGATGATTTAAAAATTCTATGATGTCAACTTTTTAAATAATTACACAGATGTATGTAAAAATCAACTTAAACTCCTCTATGAAAATGCTGACTGGGGAGGAAAATAATCCTTACTCACTTCTGCACATAGTCTTGCTTTCCTGTTTGAAGTTGAGGACCTTCAAGTCCAAATGTGACATGAATGACCACGACCTGTAACACATAAGCATTACTTTCTCAAAGATGTCCCAACTACATATCTAACAAGTTATAATTCATGCAAATTTGGTTTAAAAGATTCAGCACAATAAAAACACATCACTTTTCTAATTAATAGTACACTGTGGAATAGTTATGATCCTATGACTCATGTTTGTCTGCCTGCCTGTGAGATTGTAGGTCAGAAACCACCAGCGAGCATAATTACATTGTGATGCTTCCCATATGTTTCAGAATGCTTCCAGTGTACGTTATTATATGCAGCAGATGTCTCATACGAAGAAAGTAATTCTGTTGTGAACTGCCATGCAGTAACTGGCGACGATTCATAGCTGCAAGCATGCCACTTTGTGCAATGGTCTGCACAAATTTGGCAGTGTTAAAAAGCTTGGTCTATGTCTACCCCATTGCCTGAGCCAAGCAAACTTTGCCAACCATACTGGTAATACTCATTTAACATGTTCAAAAACACCGATCACTACTGTGGTCTAGAAGAGGTATTACTACAGGAACCACATCTGCGAGCACCATTAGATTTTGGACCGTATGCAGCCCAAAACTCGTTCCAAAAGTTATCCCATCGTCAGTTTGGGCACATGTTCATGGAATCACAAACAATAAACTCATAGAAAATGTATCTCGACTGTGCTCAGTTGGAACCTTAATCTGGCCAGAGAACAGGAGTACTGAGAACATTAGTCATTAGGCGGACGAAGTCCACTTTCTCCCTTATAACATCCAACGCAACAAGAAGGGCAAAGCCCATACGACTCACATGCTTGACCTTGACCTTTCTATGACCGTGACCTTCAAGGTCAAGGTCAAACAACTAAACCTACCAATGACATCATACACAAAGAAATGCTTTACACATTTTTCCTACCAAAACACATGTGACCTTGACCCAAGGTCAAGGTCATCCAAGGTCATGCAACACAAAGCTGTTAATTCAAGACATAGGAAGCACAATGGTGCTTATTGGCACTTTCTACCATGAGATATAGTCACTTTTAGTGGTTCACTACCCCATTTTGGTCACATTTCATAAGGGTCAAAGTGACCTTGACCTTGATGATATGTGAACTAATGTGTCTCATGATGAAAGTATAACATGTGCCCCACATAATTATTAAGTTTGAAACAGTTATCTGCCATAGTTCAGGGTCAAGGTCACTTCAAAATATGTATACAATCCAACTTTGAAGAGCTCCTGTGACCTTGACCTTGAAGCAAGGTCAACCAAACTGGTTTCAAAAGATAGGGCTTGCTTTGACCTATATACCACTTGTAGCTAAGGTCGCCATTCTCAATAACGTGGGAGAAAATTGGGAAAATGTGAAAAATGACTGTTTTTGAGACCACATTTATGGCTCCTGTGACCTTGACCTTGAAGCAAGGTCAAGTCACCATGTATGTTTTTTGAGGCCTTGTCATCATACACCATCATGCCACATTTGGTGTTGATAGACTTAATAGTCTCTGAGAAAAATCCAACGTTTAAGTTTTTTACGCCCGGACGGACGGACGCCCGGACGGACGGACGGACGACACGGCTCAGTACATAGACTCACTTTTGCTTCGCATGTGAGTCAATAAGGGGGAAGGACCTCACAAAAGTTGAATGAGATGTGGTGGGAGATCATGGCTCAAACACATACTTACCTGACCGTCTTGCCATCAGACAGCCTCAGACTACCATCTAATTTAAGCTCTCTAGAACGCCCTTGAGAGGACTCTGAGGATTGGGGTAATCTCACGACAACACTTGTTGAGTTTTCATGATTCAGACTCCTCTGATTTTTGGGACAGACACTCACTTGCTTTACACTTACTATCATGGATCAATGTGGCACTGAGCCACAAAAGACACGCAATTCGATTCCCTCTCATGTTCTTACATTTCATTGCAGCCATTCAAATTAATCAAATTCAACAACAACATTTGGTACAAAGTTTCTGGCTTGAGCGTTCGTCTTGTTGGCGTAACCAGAAAGTGTTGATGTGTCACGAGTGTCATGGAGAGGGTCAGTAACCCGTGTGTCCCCCACGGGCATTGATAACAGCCCGACATCTGGTGGGCGTGGACTGGATCAGACGGTTGACAGTGGCCATGTTGACGTTGTTCCAGATCTGCCTCAGTGCCTGCTCTAGCTGACGAGCTGTGGTTGGCCTCGGCTGAGCGGCATTCAGCTCCCGTTGCAGGTGGTCCCAGAAGTGTTCGATAGGGTTCAAAGGGCTCAGCAAGGGCCACTGCAGAGCTCAGATGCTCTGTTTCTGCAGGAAGTGTGTGGTGACTGGCAGTGTGTGGACGAGCATTGGACTGCTGGAGAGTGAGGTGGCCGTGCTGCTGGAAGTGGGGCACAACAATGGGCCTCAAACCCTGGTCAATGTATCGCTCCGCAGTAACGCAATTTCCGCGCCCAGGGCCAATGTCCTGAAACACAACAGGCCCAATTAGCTGAGGCCGATTCCTCCCCAGACCATGATACTCGGGCCTCCCGAAGTGTTGATCTCCTGGACGTTGTTGTCGGCATACCTCTGGTTGTGCCTCTTTCACACCCGGATTCGGCCATCAGCATGATGAACACACTATCGGCTCTCATCCGTGAAGAGGATGCCCCTCCATTGCCACCAGTTCCAGTCCCGGTGCTGCTGGTCCCATTGCAGTCGTTGCTGCTTGTGTCTTGGAGTAAGAACAGGTCGCCTTGCAGGACGGCAGCAGTGCAGGTGATGTTCTGTAAGTCGACACCGCACAGTTTCACCAGAAATTGGTGCACCATGCCTGCCAATGGTGTTCGTGGCCGTTTCCGTTGCAGGAGTGAATGGCTCACGCAGGTGGTGGTGGTGAATCGCCCGATCTTGTCGTGCAGTCATTACACGAGGTCTGCCACTTGGTGGGTTGTCCCGAACGTCGCCATTTGCCTGGAACCTGGTCCATAAACGACAAATTGTCGAGACAGCCACACCAAACGCAGCTGCGACTTGTGCAGGACGGTTTCCAGCTTGGAGTCGGCCTACGGGTCTTTCTCTGTCGACGGCACGCAGTCTTGGAAGTGATTGCTTTGCCAAGGCGTAACAGCCTGGGTTTTTATTCCAAGTGATGTGTAAATAATGTTCAGCCCAAAAAGATCAACGTGACTGTTTCCATTTTCTTTGCACGTGCAATAACGCGGTTCTGCGTTCATGGCGCCGCTGTGAGCTCATTTTCAGTGGTATTGACCTGATTTTCACGTGCTGCACGCTAGGTCTAATGCTGACTCATGACCGCAAGGAATAAATAGTCACAGCAAACCTACAGTGCCTTCAGTTTTATCCACCCCTACCTATCCCTCCATTTGCGTTTCTTTTGTGGCTCAGTATATATTCCCTAGCTGAATGTGGTTGGCTTGAACAAAAGTGTTTGTAAAGTATCTCTATTAAAACGACTCTATTTTGACAATCTGATATAAATACAGATTGTTCACGATTTCTCAGCCAAACACTAAAGGTGAAGAAAAATATAAGATGAAAATAGTTGACATCCTATTACCAATCAAATAAGCACATAACACATTGAAGTGATGGTATTTCTTCTCACAAAAGCTGATGTGCACAAACACCTGTTCTCACAAGCCAATACTTCTCAATGAATTTTGTGTGACAGGGCCGAATGGCAATGGTGTAGGTAATGGTCTAGGTGTGGGGTTCGAGGCTTATTGGTAGAATGAGCACAGGTATGAGACAAATTGCAGCCGCTTTCCACAGTTTTATGTGTCCCAAGGGCGCAAAAGGACGCCACTGGCCCGAGGCCCATATTGTAATGGCCTGGACCAGCGTAAGACAATAGTTACAGTAATCCCTCTGGTGGTACGGTAGTATTCCTCTTTTTCGTACAGCAATACCAGCAGCAAGCACTGAGAGTGCAGCCTGATAATATGGCAGGCATTCGGACGAGCTAGGAACCAGTAAAGCCAGCCAGCTGATTGTGTGTGATATGCCCTGTGAATTTTTATTTTTTCGCAACTGCGTATATTGTGTTAGTTCATCACAGTTTTCATTGTTTATTGGCCGCTTCAGTGATTCGTAACTGCTTTTCAAACTTGAAGAACACGATTTAAAGTAATGTGATAAGACAAATTCGCCATAAATCATATAAAGTTTATAACAGTTCTGGAGGAAATGAGCCGTGTTGTTAATTCGGTGCTTTAGTCAGTAATTATTCTGTGTGAATAGTTCATGCGTTTTGAAAAATGTCCTTCCCTTGTGAGCAAACGCCTCATTCACAACGTCGCGTAGATAGAGGATTCTCCTAGCTTTAACGGGAAAGTCGCAATCCAAATCCAGTAGTTGTTTCGAAAAAAACATTTATTCGTGCACTTGTCGCTTCACAGTGATACCATTATTGCACTTCACTCTTGGAGCTCGATCCTGTGATGACACGATCGCTGTTACTGCACTCTTACCTGTCTTCATGCTCTCACAAGTCTTCATCGCACTCACACACACCACTTTTTATATATACTTTATGTGTGTCGCGTTTTTGGTGTTCTAAT
>JAWQFJ010016207.1:5000-35705 GCA_034096865.1 Theodoxus fluviatilis
CTGAGGGAGAGGGCATGGTGAGTGTTAGGCTGTAAGGGGGATGGGGTGGGGGGTGGGGTGGAGGGGAATGGGGGTGCGAAATGGAAAAGGAGGGCAGAAAGAAGATATATGGTGCATGTGGTTACTGGTGGGGGGAGGTAATCAGGTGGAATGGAGGGGAGGATTGGTGGGTGGGTGGGTGGGTAGAATGGAGAGAAGAGATGTGAGAGCTCAGAAAGTCAGAAAGTGTGGAAGGGGATTGGAATGAAGTGAGTGGGGGGTAATGGTGGCATGAGGTGAGATGATTGTTATTTGCATCATGGAAGGAGTGGAGAAAGGGTTTGTGAAGAGTGGGGATTGGGCGATTGAATGTCAGTGTTTGTGTGTACGTGTATTAGTGTGCTAGTGTTGATGTTATTTTGTGTGTGTGTGTGTGTGTGTGTGTGTGTGTGTGTGTGTGTGTGTGTGTGTGTGTGTGTGTGTGTGTGTGTGTGAGAGAGAGAGAGAGAGAGGGAGAGAGAGAGAGAGAGAGAGAGAGAGAGAGAGAGAGAGAGAGAGAGAGAGAGAGAGAGAGAGAGAGAGTATGAACGTGTGTCAGAGAGAGAGAGAGAGAGAGAGAGAGAGAGAGAGAGAGAGAGAGAGAATATGTATGTAGAGATAGTTCACGATGGATTAAGACTTCAGCTGCAGTCATGAACCTCTTTACCTAAACACTAAAAAGTACATTTGTTCAGCATGAGGTTGTCATTTAATGTGGTGTATCATGATTCAGAAAAAGAAGTAGTGTGAAAAACAAGAGAAGGTTTAATAAAAACTATGTGATGATTGTTGTAGCACATTTATATGCTGTATGTTCTTTGCTTGTCTGACATTTGAGTTGTGATGGAATTTAACTGTCAATGAAGTGCTCTGACCAAGGAGAAAGTGTGCACAGTTTGGACTCAAAAGATTCAGTAAGAAGTTGCAATAGAAAATGCTTTCTTTCCCATGCCCCCATGACGTAGTTTGACACACAAACACAAACCAGCCTGTCCAGTCCATTGCAATGTGCTCCAGCCACCTCAGAGGCTGTATGTAGGGCTATGAGGTTTTTGTTGCAGCTTTGTTCCTTCACCATTGAAATTTGCACCAGTATTGGGCAAGTAGCCATGCAGTCATCCATCAAAATGACCATGTCATGTGCTGTGTTGCATTGCAGGAGGGAGAGGAAGGCAAGGGGGAGGAGGGAGATGCTGCCCCCAACGAGGCAGAGCCAGCAGCTGAAGCAGAGGGAGGCGAGGAAGGGGAGGAACCCCCAGTGGAGGAGGCTGCAGAAGAGGAGGCATGAAGTCCTTCGTCCAGCAGCCAGCACACCTCACCTTCAGCCTGTCCCCATGGTCCAGTTCTTGCTGGCAGCCCCTCTGTCCAGCAGCCCCACCTGTCTCTCTTGCACTTAGGGGTGGAATCCCTCCTGAGGATTTTCTGCTCATGCTTTCATTTATTTATTCGTCTGATTTTCCCTCCCCTCTTTTTGTTCTGTTTTATGCAGCTGGATCATCAAGGTTTTCGTTGCTTTCCTCCACAAACATTCACAGTGCTTTCTTCCAGTGTGGCAGAGAAGTAAGTCTCTTCCCAATGTTCTCTGCCCTAGGCTTAGCAGCTGCTTTGTGAATGACTTTCACGTCCACCGTTTTCCATCCCGGCCATCATTAAAATTATTGACGGCACCGGTATTCCCACTGTGCCCTGTTGCTCTTTAATGTAGGAGTGGAAGCTTTTCTTTGTGACTGTAGCACTGAAATGCTCTCCATACACATTTCATGCTCCAGTCTCAAGTAACTATGCTGTTGGAAGGGGGTTGTCTGCCCACCACATTCTTTGCCCCATCATTTTGATTAGTGATGGCAGCTTGCTCTCTTCTGTCCATCTGACCATCTGTCCTATCTTTTGCATCACTGCTGATATGTTCGTTGTTCTCAGCAGTATATAATCATATACAAGCTTTGTTTGTGTTGTTTGTGTGTATGTATACCATGTCTATGGTGTCCATTTGCTCAGAAACATCTCACTTAATTAAGAGTGTTGATAGGCCTGCTTAGTTGTTATGGAATCAAGAAAGTTTTGAGTTTCCATCAGTTTCCTGTGTTTAGCTTGACTGCTTCATTAAGAAAAGGTTAGGATTTTGTTTTTTTAAAGTCACAATAGAAGGCTAGTAGGATGTGTTAAGATTTTCCCATGGAGGAAATGAAAGCTTTTTTGCTTTCAAAGACAGAAGACATCATCCAATCTGCATCTCAGGTATTAACGGTTTGCTTGGGTTTGATACTGACGTTACTGTCGACTATTTTACTTTTTTTTAAACAGTGAATCAACTGATGCTGTGTTTGCCAAAGATTATAATTCTATCTAGCTGAAACCTGCACAGCTCCTTTAGAATTTGACCCTTTGAGATTTGAACTTGGCTTCAAGACTACTGTTAGATTATATAATACTCCTAACTCCAGAACAGACTAATATGGGTGTGTTGCAATATCACTACTATGGAATAGCCCATGAAGTTTTTACATGAAGCATTGGTAAAGTCTTTCAAGTAAAACCCATTCTTCCCTGGAGGTCATTGGAGTAAAAAGTTGTGGGAGATACAGGCACTATTTGGAAAATGTATTTGTGAGCTTGTGTTTGTGTGTTTGTGGTGATTTGATCAATAGCCTTACAGAACTCATACTCTGATACACGTACCAGTTCTTAAGTTACAATTCTTGCCTTGATTTTATGTGCCAGAAACAAATGGTGGTAGTTTGTAATAGTAAGAAACCCAATAAGGTACTATGAACATGGGTGTGTGGAATTTTGACAGTCATCACAAACTGCCTTGTTTACTTATTTTTAATCACGTGTGGAAGACTGTTGAAGTGGATCTCAATACAGCTTTGATGTTTTGTGGAAAAAAAGTTGTTTGCAATAAAGCATGATACATATTTCTTGTGTCAATGGTTTCCATTTAATTAATAAATTAGAATTAAATGTTTGATATGAGATTAAAAAATAAAACAAACAAAAATCCCAAACTCCTTCCACTCAACACCATACTACACAACATCAATAAATCATCACACTCAGTAACTCTCTTCCATACCAAACACCATACTGAACATCCCGCCACACTAAATACACTGAACATCCCACCACACTAAATACACTGAACACCCCACCACACTAAATACACTGAACACCCCACCACACTAAATACACTGAACACCCCACCACACTATAAATACACTGAACATCCCACCACACTAAATACACTTAACATCCCACCACACTAAATACACTGAACACCCCACCACACTATAAATACACTGAACATCCCACCACACTAAATACACTTAACACCCCACCACACTAAATACACTGAACACCCCACCACACTAAATACACTGAACATCCCACCACACTAAATACACTGAACACCCCACCACACTAAATACACTGAACACCCCACCACACTATAAATACACTGAACATCCCACCACACTAAATACACTGAACACCCCACCACACTAAATACACTGAACATCCCACCACACTGAATACACTGAACACCCCACCACACTGAATACACTGAACACCCCACCACACTGAATACACTGAACACCCCACCACACTAAATACACTGAACACCCCACCACACTGAATACACTGAACACCCCACCACACTAAATACACTGAACATCCCACCACACTGAATACACTGAACACCCCACCACACTCAATACACTGAACACCCCACCACACTAAATACACTGAAAACCCCACCACACTACATACACTGAACACCCTACCACACTAAATACACTGAACACCCCACCACACTAAATACACTGAACACCCCACCACACTAAATACACTGAACACCCCACCACACTGAATACACTGAACACCCCACCACACTAAATACACTGAACACCCCACCACACTATAAATACACTGAACACCCCACCACACTATAAATACACTGAACACCCTACCACACTAAATACACTGAACATCCCACCACACTATAACTGAACACCCCACCACACTAGCTACATTGAACACCTCACCACACTAAATACACTGAACACCCCACCACACTATAAATACACTGAACACCCCACCACACTATAAATACACTGAACACCCTACCACACTAAATACACTGAACATCCCACCACACTATAACTGAACACCCCACCACACTAGCTACATTGAACACCTCACCACACTAAATACAATGAACACCCCACTGCTCAAAACAACCCAATGAACACCCCACCACATATACAACCACACTGGACACCCCACCACACTGAACATCCCACCACACTAAATACACTGAACACCCCACCACACTAAATACACTGAACACCCCACCACACTAAATACACTGAACACCCCACTGCTCAAAACAACCACACTGAACACCCCACCACATATACAACCATACTAAACATCCCACCACACTGAAAACCACACTGAACACCCCACTGCTCAAAACAAACCAATGAACACCACACCACATATACAACCACACTGAACACCACACTAAACATCCCACTTCTCACAACAGCCTAATGAACACTCCACCACACTAAATACACTGAACACCCCACTGCTCAAAACAACTCAATGAACACCCCATCACATATGCAACCACACCGAACACCACACTAAACACCCCGCTGCTCAACACAACCCAATGAACACCCCACCACACTAAATACACTAAATACCCCACTGCTCAAAACAACCCAATGAACACCCCACCACACTACACTGAACACTCCACTGCTCAAAACAACCCAATGAACACCCCACCACACATACAACCACACTCAACACCCCACCACATATACAACCATACTGAACACCCCACCATGACAAACACCACATGGAACACCACTCTACTAAACATCCTACTGCCAACAACAACAAAAAAACCACCACACCGAGCATCCTACCACATCAAACATTATTCTGAACACCTCACCATGCCAAACACCACAGAACACACCAAACTGAACACCACACCACACTGAACATATCACCACACCAAACACCACACTGAACACTCGACCACACTGAACACTTGACCACACTGAACACACCATCACACTGAGCACATCACTACACTGAACGTACCACTACATTGAACATACCACTGAACATACCACCACATTGAACATCCACCACACTGAACACCACACCACACTGAATGCACTACCATGCTGAACACCATACTAAACAACTAACACCCTACCACACAAAACACCACACTGAACACCTCACCATATTGAACACCATACTAAACACCCTCCACAATGAACACCGTACCAAAATGAGCACCTCACTGCTCAAAACACCACAATGAAAACCCCACCACAATGAACACCATACTAAGCACCCCACCACACTGAACACCCCACCATGTCATTCAGCATGCCACAGACCATGCTGCACCACTCCAAATAATGCACAGCACATCTCCCCTCCCCTCCCCACAACACCTGACTATCACCCTGCTGTTTCACGTCCCATGTCCAGACCGCATGGAGATCCTCCTCCCAGCACTGGTGGTGACTCGCTCACTGCCACATCCAGGCTGGGTGTCCACTGCACTGGAGAGGCCGTGTTACATTACACTCCTCCAGACTGGCTCTGAGCCCACATTTTGTTTTTATGGCTGGATGTGACAGGTGACTTCTCAGAACTGTAATGTAACCTTTTTGATAAATGACAGACGCATCCCACTCTCACCTCCACAAATTAAAAACAGTCAAGTAAACAACAAAAAAAAACAAAACAAAAAAACCCCGCCCAGACCAAAACAAGACAGAAAGAAAAACCATAGTGACTGGCTGACTGGCCAATGGATGGACAGGACAGACCAACTGCCCAACAAACCTATCAGCCAACCACCACCACCACCACAACAACAAAACCACAAAACAACAAGAAACCACAACCACACAAGCCGATTCTGTAAAGAATCTCAGCGCTCAACCCCTCTTTAGGAACTGACCTTTTACTTTCTCATATTTCTTCAGACTTCTCATGTTTGCAGTTCAACAGAAATCACTCCTCTATAATATCAGATCGTCTGTCCCTTTGTGCATTTTGATATTAAAATACTCCAACAAATGAAATAAAACACTAAGCAGTATTTGCATTTGATTTATTCTTAAATATACATTGTTGACAGTCATGTATCTTACATACCTGATTCAGAACAGACACAATATTGATTTTGAAAAATGCATTACAGAGGTGTTTTCTTACAAAACAGAGATTTAGAAACAAACCAATGGGGCACCAATGCAATTAATGAGAACTTTACATAAGGTTGGAACACACATTGTAGTTCCCAATCATTGACTTCCATTGTTAACATCCGTCCTTTAGATCTACTGTCCTCGAGTACAAAAGCATATCATTATGCAACAGTTATAGGACATATTCCTTTGGGCTTCCATAAGTATTTCTGTGCATACACTATATCCTCCTCAGGCTTATTTCTGCTGAGAGGCAAAGTGTGAGATAAACTGTGCCATTTAAAGACCTTTATTTTCTTCCATTCATATGTTAGTTAAATAAACCCACACAGACCAGTCTCACTCTTTCTCTCCAGTGGAATGCTTCCTAGCCAATAGATAAACTATAACATCAGCACTTCTTTCTCTGCCATTGCATCTACAGTTACACAAGTGTTACAAGTTTAAAAGGGAAATAGGAAAATAGAAGTCTAAAATTGCAAAAGGTTGGAGGTGCCCAAACCCCATTATTGAGAGCATACACAACTGGCATCCCTTCCATGGCGCTATGTCCAACATAAGGCAGGTTGGGATGACGTCATAGAGACAAGAAAGAACACTTTACCAAAGCAATTGCATAACCAGATCTCCACTTGCCAAAACATACATTTCATTGATTAATTAAGGCAACTCTTGGATACAGTGCAGGCAAAATACTTTTCTTTTTCGGTGACACCTGCATGGTAGATGACAAAGCCTTTTCCAGGAATACTTAAAAGAATACTTTGTTATGCAGGCAGTAAGGACCACTGGCATTTCTTCGTCACAATTGAGCACGTTCAAAACTGGTCATTTCAATCCATTTTACAAGCATGAGTGTCTCAGATATCATCTAATAGAAAACCCTCTTCCAGAACCACAATTAATTATGGAGAAAAGCTTCATCAAGTGGAGCAAGTTGCACAGTTCCTAAAGTTGAAATGTCAAAGGTTTGTTTACATGTACCATTTTAAAGTGACAGATATACAAGAGTTCAACAAGTTGTTGATGATGTCTTACAAAGTCTCGCAACATTTTCTTTATAAAATGGTACAACAGTAATTTCATTATCTGAAAAAGTAGTCATGACTAAAAATATATATGAAAGTCTGCATAATTGATGTATTGCTTGCTAAGCAGAAAATTAGGAATTTCTTCTCCAAAACACTTCGCATCTCCCTTTCATGTGACTTACTGCAGTACAGTTGGGATTTATGATATGACTTCAAAGCTAAAATGATTCATTAATGGCAGAAACTCGCCATCACTGTGTGAATAATTATCTATATAAATCGGCACTTAGAAGCAATGTCTTCCTGAACTTCATTACTGAAGCGCAGAGGTTTCAATTACCACGAAAGCTGATACGCAATTGACTCGAGTCATCAACTGAACAGGATAATCTTTCATTTTCATTTCCAGTGGGGGTCAAGCAACACCTTGACTATGCTTTGAGCATCCTGTCCCCCTAGCGAAGTCTGTGGTGAGGGAACAGAACTGACACCGGTAGAAATTCCTGAGCATCTGTCAGGGCAATGGCACCTCCACTCTGTCGATTGTCGCTGGTTCGTTGCCCAGTCCGTGCAGTCCTCATCACATTTCACACATGCTCTCATCTCCACCTCAGAGGCTTGCAGAAGTCCACGTGACCATTCCTGGCGCCCATTTGATATGACAGCTTCCAACCCTAAGGCCACAACAGCAGTACAAACAAAGCATAAAAAGGTTTCTTGTGTATGTGCAGATGCGGGCCCATGTGTGTGCGTGTGTGTGTGTGTGTGTGTGTGTGTGTGTGTGTGTGTGTGTGTGTGTGTGTGTGTGTGTGCATGCGTGCTTGTACACCTTTGCACATTATGTTTGTATGATTGTGTTAAATAAGAGTTACCAGCAGCTGGCCACATTGCAGGTAATGCGTACACAAGTCTCTCGTTTTGAAGGACAGGGGCAATTACAGCCACAAGACAGGGCTGCATGGTTGCGGGGCGATCGGGGCTGAGAGAGTATCCAGAGTTCTGGTATGCTCTGGCACATACCCCACTGTTACTGTGGGCTTTCTGAACGGACTGTCCCAGTAACGGTGAGTCGATTTTGTCATGCAAGCGTTCGTCAACCTTCTTTCCTTCGAGTTTTATTCCAATTTCTGCCAAAAGTACCTGAATCTTGGGGGGGGGGGGGGGGGGGGGGGGGATCTTAGTCTAAATCTACCATCTGTTGATAGCCATGTCCGGGTTCCCCTACAGGACCCCGGTCTTGAATCCTCTAAGAAGTTATCATTAAGCATTAATAGAATTTATCACATAATTTCTAACAATTTTTTCCCTCCATGTGTAAATAAAAATTCCCCGCTTAATTGCCGTAAGACGTTTTAACTGTTGACATGTTTCTGTTCCATACAACCAAAAAAGTCTGTCTTAAATATCTAGTCAAGTTCGTTCCAACATGGGAAGAAATGTCATGGTCTTCAGCACAGTTTATCCGAGTCCTTTGTCTTGGTCCTTGTTAAAATTAACTGATTTACATTAAGAGCCCTGGTTTAGATTAAAAATACATTCTTCTCCATCTATATTGAGGTGCCTGTCTCAGTATATGGATTCTTTGTCGCACTGTTTCGAAAGCGTTTGTCTCCATCTTGCCTCGTTCAGAAATCTTTGTCCATAGAATGCAAGATACTTGCACTGGTCTCAGTCCCTTGTCTCTGTCCAGGTCAGAAGCCCTTCTTCCAGTCTGGAAAAGCGCCTTTGGCCCAGGCTTGATCAGAAGCTACAGCCCAGGGCCTCCCATGAGCCTTTGTCCCAGCTCGGAGCGAAGCCTTTGTCCAAGGCTTGATTGTGATCCTGTGTCCAAGGCTCCATCAAAAGTCCTTGTCCCAGCCAGTGAGGTCATCCGGAGGCGGGGCTTCCATGTCCTCTGGGTAGTCGTCGAAGTTGGTGGTGTCTGTGGCGGACTGCACCTGTAAAGAGTGCATGGGAAACCTCGCATGAAGATGTGCTATCACACACGTGAAAATGTGATGTAGTGAAATATGTTATACATGTATGTTTTAAGGTACGCATAGCTGGCACTTACATTATGGGTGACATAAATCATCATCAAAATCATCATAACCGCCGCCGCCGCCGCTACCGCCGCAACCACCACCATCATATCATAATCACCAATGTCGTCGTCATCAAACAAACTTTGAATATTATACTTCAGTAAGACGTAAACATTTTTGAAATGTTTATAAAAATGTCATGGATGATTCTGCACACAAGGTAGTGAACAGCTAATGACCAGCAAGAACACCCAGAAATCCGGTGGATAAGAAGATTGTCTTGCCAGAAGAAATGGTGAGTGCTTTCTTCTCTGCTTGACAGTTAGAATCGTGCAGTGATGTTCGTGGGGGATTGTGGGTGGGATTAAATGATTGATTGATTGATTGATTGATTGATTGATTGATTGATTGATTGATTGATGGAGTTTTACGGCCCATCAGCCATTGTAGGCTATGCAAGGTCATTAAGCACGAATATCACTAGAACAGTTCCAAGTAAGCGCAAATCAAGTCACGATGTCCCTATTTATTCGCCTCTTACGAATCGTGTAGGGAGACATGGTGGGTCAATTTTTTAAACTCCCAACCCACAGGGGGATTGTGGGTGGGAGGGGGGGGGGGTACAATGTTTGGCGACCAGTTTTTTTGCTGCGCGAGGGTTGACATCGATTCTTTAGGGTGGTCTGAACGCATGCCTGGACCTGAATGGTGTGACTCTGTCCCTGTGCCCCCGAAAGCCTCTTTGGAGGCTAGGGGCCGCCTCCAGCTGAGCTACTGGAGCAGGCCCCAAAAGCCCAGCAGCCGGGGGTTCCGCTAACTGGAGGGACATCGAGCAATTGCCACCACATGTTTTTCTTCAGCATACCATTGGGTAAGAATGAAGACACAGACGGACAAATAAAAAACAAATGATAAACACAATTCTGATGTGAGCTTTGTAGGCCTAGGCGGCAGAGCTATAATCCCCCCCCCCCCCCCTCCCCGGCCCCCCCCCCCCTCCCCACTCCAAATGACAAGAAAATAATTTTCATAAACAAGGCTCATATTTGCCTTCTACACATAGTCATCAGGTTGTGTGTGTGTGTGTGTGTGTGTGTGTGTGTGTGTGTGTGTGTGTGTGTGTGTGTGTGTGTGTGTGTGTGTGTGTGTGTGTGTGTGTGTGTGTGTGTGTGTGTGTGTGTGTGTGAGTGTTAGTTTGTTTTTCTGTATTATCAAGATCAAAAGGGCATTTTCACGTGGAAACTGTTCAAGGTTTGTACTAGAGACAAAGTCCAATGACATGCCAACTCGATAGTCGCATGCAACAGCTGTCTCAACAGTCGCAACCCGAGACTACTGTATGTAGTTCGAGGCCTTTTTACTGCAGTTCGACTAGCGGGTGGCCCCAGGCAGCAAAGCGTGCCATTGCTTTATTCAGACCTACATTGTAAGATTCATCGTAACAACCCCATCTCACTCGGGACACAAGATTAAACATGCAGGCATAGCATTCGAGGTTGTTGTTTGGGTTTTCGTTTCCAAAGCTTGGAGTCGGGGCATCACTCTCACCCAGGTGGTTCGCTCGATTTCGTGCATCGACAGATATCGGCAACAGTCACTTTGAGCCCTGTAGGCCTACCTGAGGAATGATACACCTCGGCCTCAATGATGCTAATAGCGGCAGCAGGTGCACACGCCAGTTTTATTCCGAAGCCTCATTAGTAGGGAAAGGAGATAAGACTTTCAATTGACTCCATCTTAACCCCGGCAAGTAGGCCCTCGTAGATCTGTCAGTGGAAGCACGACATTCTATGTGTTAAAAGCGTCTCAGATGTGTCACAATGAACCGTCCACTCCCCACGTCTTAGTGACCATATCTTCTAACAAAGCCCAGACTCAGCTGAGGACTGGCTGATGCATGACGAAAGAAGAGGTGGAGAAGGAGCTGGACGGGGAGCAGGATGGAGTGGAGGGGTGGGGGTGGGGAAGGGGGAGAAGGAGGAAAGGAAAGGCGAGGGAGAGAAGGAGGAGGGAGAAAAGAAGTGAGGGAGAATGGTAGAGGAAGGTGGAGGAGGAGCAGGAAGTGGAAGGTGGAGGGCGGAAGAGGAGGCCACTAAAACAGGGCGTCTCCCGAGACTCCAAAGAATCTGGAGCCATTCTCACGTAACTGCTTTCTTCTAAAGTTCTGCAGGAGCGTAAAAATCTAGTCCAAGGCAATGAATCGGGCAAGGGAGGTTACTCCTGATATACTTTGCTCCAGATCTGACAACGCTAGAGCTCTGATGTCACGCGCACACGCGGTATCTACCCTCACTCATCAAAAGCATGTTGGTCAAGACAACCCGCCTTGGTAGAGGATTGAAGCAACTTAGCAGGGGAACAGAGATCAGCAAGGCAGATGACTGACAGACTGTAGCTGAAACAGATCGCTAACATTCCTCGGTTCACTAAGTTTGCCATGCCTCATTACGAGATACTTGGGTGCCATCAAAGAGGTCTTCGCAAAGAAAAGCACCACTGAAAACCTTATGATACGACACGAAGAAGATGCCTGTAAGGACGTTCAAGTTGATTATGAGTTGTGCGTCGGATTCCATGGCAGCGGCCGCGATTACTGCCCTTGGGGTACTCGGCGCACGGTTAGAGGGGGTAACCCTAGATTGAGGTGTGAGAGGCTATCGATATCTCATGAAAATTGAACCAGTGCGTCCTTAGGCAAACGAGGGTCCTATGTCAACGGCACGTTCCATCCACTCAGCTAGTTACATTTTGCTGTATCGCGGTGGGCACTTTCCATAACCAAGGTAACGTTTCTAGCTAGCATAGTCACGTAGTCTCATAAGTAGCCTACAATGGTGCTGAACCTTAAAGTACCGGTATATGTTTGTTCGCTACTATGTGCAGGCGCGAGCGTACACAGATACTGGAAACACAGCAGCGCGATTGTGCCTTGATACACGTAGGTGCGTGCGGCACGCAGACTGCTGATTGGGAACGATGAGCTCCGACTGCATTTTCTAAACAACATCATTTTCAATAGAAGTCCATCATTCCGAAAATCAAATTTCACACGCCTTTGATAACAAATAAATTATGCTAGAATGGAAGTTTTAATTGATATTGGACATGGAGGAAGCCCGCCACTGTTGCAACAGGCTCTGCGCAACAGAGTTTGACCGGCAGTCTGACCATCCGTGCGATAGACGTCTTCGCCAGAAAACGATGGACCAGCACGTCGCAAAGTCTGTATATCGGCGCATTCAGAGGGCATGTGCAGGTGCGTGTAAATGCGCGTGTGTAAATATGTAGATGTTTGTGTACGTTCCTGTACGTGGAACTGTATTTGTGTGCCTACTTGTGTCCGCGTGCATAATACGTACGTGTGCATGCGCGCTCATCTAGTGCAATCCCGGCTCAAGGGACGCATGACTTCGTTTGAACAATTCCAGGGAAGATGACGTGTCGACATTTCCCGCGTATCCTGGCAACGCTGTTAACGCCTGAAGTATGCCGATGGCTATGTACCACAATGCCTCTTGTCTCCCGCGACGCCATATTGCAATGCGAGTCATGGCGACAGAATGTGATCACAGATGGAGACTAAAATAGCAGACGGCCTCAACGCAGGATCTCGGATCTCAACCAAGCATCCTGTGGCTCAATACATACGGATGACACTGACGTCGAGGACGACTTCAGAGCAGAAAACAGAGCCACGGCGAATGAAACAAAACGAGAATTTGGTGTGTGGCTTGCTTGTCCATAGCTGTTATGACTCGGTGAACTCTACATTACTCCGATGGATTTCCTGGCTAGAACACGTCGCGAAAGACGCCTTCGAAAAGGATGCATTGCAGTGGACATTGATTTGAAGACGGACGTAGTCTGCCTTCGTTGCCAAAGTTCCAGCTGCGGTCGAATATTCGGTGCCAATGATCGATGTATTGGTAGAAATCATCTGACCACCATGTCTTGCCAACGCTGACGTCACAGTACGCCATTTACATGTTTGAAACCCGTGTTTGTTTGCTTTTTTCGTGTGTGATAGTGAATTCATTAATTGTACAATTGAAATGAGGTTGTATCGAAGTTTCGACTAAAGTATCTGTATATACGTACAATAAAAATATCAATAAAACTTAGTAGCCCTCGCAGGCGAACGTGCACACAAACACACACACACACACTCACACACACAAGCACGCAAACACACACGCACGCACGCAGAGAGAGAGAGAGAGAGAGAGAGAGAGAGAGAGAGAGAGAGAGAGAGAGAGAGAGAGAGAGAGAGAGCATATTTTGAAAAGTGCTAACCCAAATCAGGCCAAACTCTCCAAAACCATGCTATCAAGCCTAAAGTCGACGATTCATGGATGGTTGGAAAGCTTTCTTCTTCAGAGGTCAAAAACGTTTCACTGGCGGCATCTCATGGTAGGCTTGAGTCAGTTCCTTTTGGCCCCCACTCGGTTTCTGAGCAGGGATTGCCGCTGTTCTACGAGTAATGATCCCACCTCTTAATGAAGACAGAAAGTCATATCGATACAGATGACCACGATCACAGTGCTAAGGAATGATAACCACTGCAAACGTCGCAATGTTATAACGTATGAGGTGAATGGGGCTACAGAAACGCAATAGAGGAAATTACCAGACCCAACACAGCACTGGATCAGGTCTTGGAGGAGAGGGGGATGAGGGGTTGGTAGGGGGTTGGGAGGGGTGGCGGTGGGCGAGGGGAATGTCCTCTATCGCTACATCTACAAACACAGAGGCAACCCATAAGGCCTCGCCCCACCACACACTGTCATCAGCAGGCCACTGCAAGCACGGGCAGCAACTCACGGCTTCCGCCTTCATGAATGGCCACGCTGTTTCCTCTGTGTGTGTCTGACACCGTTCCGGTGTTTACATAGTGTTGTCATGTAGATACATAAGAGATAAGCCCACATCTGGAGTAGATGCTCTTGAAAGGGTTCTTCTCCCCGATCACCTTGGTAACAAGGATATCCTTGTTCTCATCAGGTCAAATCCTGGTTTAAAGTAGGCTGAATCGCTGCTATTGGCCAAAAGTACACAAGCTGTGTGCGGAAACGATACATTTCTCTCGTAATGTGGCTTTAAAAAAAGAAGAAAAAAGGAGTGAGGTTACTGCGTTCGTATGAAAATGTAGGTATGTGCGTATAATTATGTGTCTTTGTATGTGGGTGTAAGTGTCTGTGTATATATATATATATATATATATATATATATATATATATATATATATACGTATGTATATGTGTGTGTATTTGTGTGTGTGTGTTTGTGTTTTTGTGTATGTGTTTATTTGTTTGTTTGAGAGGGAGAGAGAGAGAGAGAGAGAGAGAGAGAGAGAGAGAGAGAGAGAGAGAGGAGACAGACAGAGACAGACAGACAGACAGACAGACAGACAGACAGACAGACAGACAGACAGACAGACACACAGACGGTCAGACGGCCAGACTGACTGACTGACTGCTTGACTGACTGACTGACTGACTGGCTAACTGACAGATGAATGGATTGATAGGTTGTGGGACATGTAGGTAGGAAGGTAGATGGAAAGAGGAACAGACATGCACCCGTGCACCCACACACGCGCGCGCGCATGTGCACGGATGTACACACACACGCACGAACGCTCGCTCACAAACGTGCGAGCGAACGCGCCCGCACACACACACACACACACACACACACACACACACAAACACACACACACACACACACACACACACATTCATAGGGGAAAACTCACTTTGTTCTGGATGGGTGGCTTGAGGGTCCTGTTTCTGAGGCCATCCCAGTTGAAGCTCTCGAACCAGGTGTGCTTCTGGACCTCTCTGATGCCTCCCCGACCGTAGCCCAGACGCTCCATGGGATTGTCCCTGTAATGTGCACAATTCATTCACCCATTAATTCAGCGGCTCATTAATCCACCACGCCAGCAGTCTAACAGTTCACTTGCTTGGCAGTCCATCGATCTAGCTGATCAGCAGTTTAACAGTCTAAAGGTTCATTAGTTCACCAGTTCAGAAGCGTCGCTGTATAATCCATCTTGTATTGCATCCCTTCAGTCTAGCAGTCAAGTGAAGTGAGAGACAGCCAGTCTTGTCGTGCAGTCCATCTCTCTGGTACGTCAACGTGCCTTCGGAGACACCTAGGCACAATGTCATGCGTTTAATGGGTGTGGGGTGGGGGGTGGAGTCAGACGACTGCTTAGCTTTCTGATTAACAACCTGGCTGATGCTGATCCTGTACGCTAAACAGCTAATTTATAAGAGTACATAATCTTTTAAAATTTCTTGCTAATGTCTGGTTAAAAAAGGCATAGATTCTTCCGATTAATTTGGTCAGAATTCTAGATGCGATTTACAATTTTCATGGTCTCAGAAAAACAATGAACAAATAAAATATGTGTGTTGTCCAATGAGTAAGGGTGAAATGCTGAAAATGCTAAAGCAACCTCATATTTCACAGCAGTCTAATGACGTTTTCGATCGGACAAATACGTGACCTAAACACGGCAAGCTTGTGCCGAAGTCGCTAGCAAAACAGATATTGTTTCAAGCAGACAACACGAGCCAACGCTTGGACTGAACGCATAATTCCTCTCAAGGAGGTCTCGCCTCCTCGAATTTCAGCAGTGGCACTCACAGCGTCTTCGCTCTATCACCAGGGCAACCACACTTCATAAAGGGCTGAGCGGAATCCGGCAGCTAGTGGATGTTGGGAGGACGACAGGTGAGGCAGAGGCGAGACCTAATTAAGGAGGTAGTGCTGCAATCTAAGAAAGGCACTTAGTTCCCCCGAGAGAAAAAAAGCGGGAAGTCGGTCGCCAATAGCGAACAGGTGTTGTAACGGCCCGTCCTGCGATGCCTTTGGAACATTCTTTCCACCCGCCAAACTCCAACTGCCTAACTTTTCCTGGGGCGTGTGCACTGAGAGCAATGACAAAACACTTTAAACCGGTGATCTCAGCAAACACGTAACGTTGTTGTACGTAACTTCTAACACTATAAACGTCAGCCTACTCTTCAACAAAAATGAACGTGGTGATATCACAACTACTTGATATATTTTCCGAGATGGACGATTCTGGAATGAATAAATCGCTCTAAGGGTTAGTGGGTTTATAAATAATCAAACAACAACAACAACCACCTCAGCTAAGATCTCATTTCAACGGTAAAGGAAATGGGTATTTTCAAATTGTGGTAAGGTCGAAGCGTTCAAAATAATGAAGGAACGGCTGTATGTCAAGGAGCTGAAAGATCCTTTGAAGACACAGCCACGCATAAAGACAGGCCTGGTACAGAATGGATCGCAAAGACCACGCGAGATAAAGAAGACAGGATAAATGCAGCACAAAGTCATTCAAGGAAGCTTGGAGATGACGTCACTCGTTCCAAAGCCGACGGGAGTCAGAAGACGTCCCGAGACAGTGCTACAAAAGGGTTAAGGTATTAAGGCCACCTTGAGGGACGCCAGATCGCAGTAAAAGGTTAATGGCTTCCTAGATAAGGGCGTGGGTACCTTGTAGGTGGAGCTGGCTTCTCCCACTTTCTCTCAGACCTTCTTCTCCAAAAGACATTCCTCCGCCGTTTTGCGTGCGTTGCTAATGGAAAGTGGCTATTTGGAATGATATAAGGTGTGCTGTGGTCTCAACTTCCTCCATTAGCCATGCAATGTGTGGCGTCTGGAGCAAGGTTGACGTAGGCCATGCCGCTTTTTTCTTCCTTTGGACATCAAATCGAACTAGTTCCCTTAGAAACAAACGAGGAACAACAAGCAGCATGGCAAATGCCGAATCAGTGTTATGGGGCGATCTCAGGGACACAGAGTTGTTTGGCGTCCATCTCTCCGCAGACCACCTGCGATTTCATGTTTGCAGCATGTTGCAGAATGCACTGCGATACCTTTCTTCAGAACAAATAGAAGATCTGCTGAAGATAAACTACTTCACTAAGCGATAAGCACAACGTCTGGTATGCCTCAAAAGTTCTTTGACGAATGCACAATTTTTCTTTCGAGTGAGTGCGCACGGAGATGAATGGATTTCGAAATCAAGATGGCGGTGAGAGAGTTCTTGGAGTTCCTTCCGGCTGTAATTCGTGCATTACTTACAACGTCATTATGCAAACTGTCAGCACGGACATATCACCAGCACCGTCAGAAGGCAGACAAAATGAATTGACTTTCTATGAAAACAAGTGAACGGCATCAGTTCAGTTCAGTTCAGTTCAGTCTCTTAACCCTGAGATGGGCTGTTGAGGCACCACTGATGACTTTCGGACAATCTTCCTCCATCGATCTCTATCCTCTGCGGCTCGCTGTGAGTCAGCAAAGGTCAAGCCTGTCCATCTTTGATGTTGTCTTCCCACCTCTTTCTCTGCCTGCCTATCCTTCTCCCACCTGGTACGGTACCTTGCAGGATGCTCTTGGCCAGCCCACTGCCTCTTGACACGTGACTGTATCACTTCAGCTTTCTGCTTTTCACGATTGAGAGCAGGTTTTCGTCCTGTCCAATTGCTCTCCTGATCCTGTTGCTGACTTCCTCATTCGTGACATGGTCTTTATATGAGATGTTCAGAATCTTGCGGTAGCATCTCATTTCCAGGGCTTGTATCCGTCTCTGTAGTTCAGATGTGAGTGTCCAGGACTCGCATGCATACAAGAATACGGAGATGGCCAGCGTGCGCATGAGCCTGATCTTCGACGCGATAGTGATATTTCTGTCACGCCATATTGGCTTCAAATTTGCCAATGCTGCTGTTGTTTGTACTATCCTGGACAGTATCTCTGGTTTGGACCCTTTATCAGTCACGATAGATCCCAGGTATTTGAAGTTGTTCACAGCTTCCAGTTGTTGGCCCTTTACTTTGATTTCCATTTTGAAGCCCCGAGGATTGTTCGCCATTACCTTGGTCTTCTCGGCGCTGATTTCCATGTCATATGCCTGTGAGGTCTTGTCCAGGTGCTCGACAAGACTAGTCAACTCCTCTTCACTTCCTGCTAATCCATCAATGTCATCAGCAAAACGTAAGTTGGTGATCTTTCTGCCACAGATGCTGATTGATCCTTCGTGGTCTGCTAGGGCATCAGTCATTATCCTTTCGAGGAAGAGGTTGAAGAGTGTGGGAGAGAGTAGACAGCCCTGTCTGACTCCGATCGTTGTCCTGAACCATTCGCCTGTGGTACCATTGGACAGGACTGCGCTGGTCGCTCTGTCATAGAGATGTTCGACGACTTTGATGATCTTGGAGCTGATGTTGTAGCTTCTCATTGTGGCCCACAGCGCAGTTAAAAAATTAGAACGGCATACATTTTGTATATGGGTCTATGCAGTAAAAACGGGAGGAACCAAAGGAGACAGTGTGCAGAGCACTTTAGCGACAGAGAGACCAGATGTATCTTTCTTCTTGTTCAAATTGATCCCGATCTCTCTTTTTTTTCTTCTCACATGCAGCATATACGACGTCTGTCCGGAAAGTATCCAGCCATACATACTATTTTAAAAATATGGTTTAGCTAGGACAATGACACTTGGATCCCCTTCGAAGCATTTCTATATTGAGACCTCACACATCTCCAAGCGTCCTTTCCATTCTTCAAAACAGTCTGCAAAGTATTTTTTCGGGATTTCCATCAGCAGCCTCGTCGCTTTTACCTTCACCTTGTCCGCGTTCTGAAAATCTCCTTCCTTTCAATGAGTATTTTAGCTTTGGGAAAAGTGAGAAGTCGCAGGGAGCCAAATCTGAGCTGTGGAGATCTGAGAGGCCTGGGTGATGCGATGCTTTACAAAGAAAGACCTACTACACAAAAGTGAAGGATGGGCGGGCGCATTGTCATGGTGAAGCTGCAGGTCATCACGTGCCCACAGATGCGGCCGTTTTCTTCTTACTGGATCCCTCAGCCACACGTTTCTTGCAAAAATCCTCTGTCAAATATCTGAAACTTTAGTCCATGGAATCCCTAAATTGTCTCATTCTTTCGCAGTCAATTGCTGATTTTACATTATTGCAGCCCGCCCGCGCGTGTTCTACTTGTTTAAGGCCTTCCAGAAAATGAACAACTTTCAACAGATTCCCGGCCATTTTTAAAGCGGCTGTACCAAACTTGTATCTGGGCCTCACTAATCAAACCATCCCCGACAGCCTTCTTAATCATTCGAATATTCTAATCGGGCGAGTGTTTAAGCTTGCAGTAAAACTTTATGCAGATTTGCTGACCTACTCGCTCGGCCATTTGGATGCGACGGTTACTCAGTGCCCACGCTCATTCAATGGCGTCTGCTGGCCAAACAAGTGGTCTCACGGGAGTGTGGCTGATCATGCATGCGCAGTACAATCCTCTCTGAGTGTCTGCCCAGTTACATCAAAGATGAGAGACCGCTTTGCAAGATATTCACTGGATACTTTCCGGACAGTCCCAGTACATGCACGAGCACGTATGACTCATAACAAGTGGTTTATGGGAGGAAATGTTGTCAAGGGAAAAAGAGGGTGAGGCAGTTTTGTTTTTGCTTTCGTGTGTGTGTGTGTGTGTGTGTGTGTGTGTGTGTGTGTGTGTGTGTGTGTGTGTGTTTTATTTTTTTTGGGGGGGGGTGTGTCCGCGGGGACATAAGTTCTGAGAGGAGGGGAAGGAGCTGACAGATTAACTGGAACAGCAAGTCTGAGCGTCTTATTAATCTCATAATAGGCGTGGTCGTTTGTTCTTGGTAAGGAGGGTAACTATATTCATCGATAACGGATTTCTGATGGTTTCAGAGGAGGCTGACGAAGCCAATATCGACACGTAACGGTCTGCGCTAGACAGGACAAATGACTGCGGCCTGAGGGCTCGGCACGGAAGTACTGCAGACTCCACTCACTCCATTCACTCCATTCACTCCATTCACTCCACTCACTCCATTCACTCCACTCACTCCATTCACTCCACTCACTCCATTCACTCCACTCACTCCATTCACTCCATTCACTCCATTCACTCCATCGCTCCCAAAGCCATCACACCGCATGTGCATCTGGAGAGTACGTGTGGCATTCTGTTTTCAGTCAACTGTTTCCTCCCGAGAGAACAGAGCACAAACATTTTACCTCGATGCGTCAGAATAGACACGATCAAAATAATAGCATTGAAGTTGAATTGTAGAACGAAAACAACTTAAAGTCTTTAACAAGTTTGCATCGGATATCAAGGCTGTAGCGTGCACCAAAGCAACAATGAGATTAAGTCCGCTGCACAGAAAGCCACATACTGTCGAGCCCGGCCTTGACTTACTCCTATCATTTACGTTGTTTTCTTCTGACCAGAAAAAGTGTTCATTGTCCAGCCAAATCACCTTGACAACACTATGCACTGGCTTCACGTTCGCGACAAACATAAAACATGGGACACATGGGAAGAGAACAGATTGGCAGGAGGCCCTGAAAACAGGCTATGTGCCTGGTTGGTTCACTCGTTCTGTTGACGAAAGAACGAAAACTCTCCTCAATGACGTTTGACATGATACGTTCGGCTACGACACAGATGACAAATCCTATTGATCACAGGCGTCCCCTGACGACAGTCTCCTTCTTTTAGTTATAATCAGCCACCTGTCAGTGTGACTACAGCCGACGTACTGTGTGAACTGAATGGATGGATTTCTTTTGGACATGAAGGCGAAATTTCGTACTGAAGTAACACCACATGCGCCGCTTTATCTGTGGGTGTCAGCTAAGCTGATATCTGTCTGTGACTTTGATGAATTTGTTTGCTCATCTTCTTCCAGACTAAATGTTCAGTATTCGCCCCCGACATGCGGACAAGACAATCAGTCTTGTCGTGACTCACGAAGAGATACTGCTACGCTCCTGTTGGTAGCAATCTTGTTTGCAGATGTTCAAGTCTACTCGGTTAAACAGTACGCTGTAATGGCTACCTGGGTGTGACAATCTTAAGTATTGCCATTCATAGCTGATTAGATGAGTCATCAATGGACCAATTTTTATTTCACGAGGATAAAAACGTATATTATGGAGATATCATATTAGATGGTGCTCTAATTAATCCCTGAAGCATTTCAACAAATCACTGAATAGATAACATACGATGTAATACAGACACAGCAACTGTAGAAAATTTGCAGTTAACATATTTTTTTAAGCAAATTCGCGTGGGATGTGTGTCTTAAAGAAACGTCCTCAAAGGAGAGTGTTAGTATCAATACACGAAAACATTATGTGTAAACTGCCATTGCTCTAGAGTCGTCCAGTCATGCCGTAAAAATTCCCCGGGCTCTAGTCGGCTTAGAATTGTTTTAGTTGCTGCTCCTGTCCATCAACGAGTGAACAGCGCACAGCAAATTCCACGCATCCAGGGGAGAGCAATGGCCACCACACGGTGCACACCAAGATGAGGGCCGCTAATTTCTGCGGTTACCACCAAGTTATTCTCCGCAGTTCTTCGTGTACCATAGTTTTCGTAAACGCATCTTCAGGTCAGGCGATCTCCTCTTTCCACACCTTCGGGGGAGCAAAAGGAGTTTTCCGAACGGGAGCTGTAAACCTGGGCTCTTGTGGGGAATCATTTAGCGAAAGCTGGTGAACTTTTCACCGCACAGCATATCACCTGTCCAAACAGGGCAAGCTCCCCACAACTCCGGCATAACTACTTTAGCTCCGAGAGCGAGAGGAGTGAATGAAAACGACAGGCAGCAGGAGGGGATACAGACACTGCCCCATGGCGTGCATCTCAAAGATGTTTTGCTAACACTCCGGTTGTTTTTCCCGTGGGCCCGTGTTTTCTATGCATCGCTGCAGCGGAAGTAGAGAGGAGGTAGAGGTGCGGAAAGGGAGTGAGAGGAGAGAGATGGAGGGAGGGAGAGAGAGAGAGAGAGAGAGAGAGAGAGAGAGAGAGAGACAGAGACAGAGAGAGAGAAAGGTTAATTTAAGTACGGTTGGTATGGGAGAGATGATAGGAGCCCGCACACACACGCGCGCGTGCGCGCACACACGCACGCACACACACAGAGCAAACTGCCTCGTACAGTCTCTGTACCTGCAGAGTTTCTTGATGAGATTCTGGGCGTTCTTGGTGATTTTGCGCGGGAAATCAATGGCGTCGATGCCCTTGAGGATCAGATTGTACGTCTTCATCGGGTCAGGGCCTGCAAACGGTGGGCTGTGGACAAGAAAGCAAAACAATTATGGGATGGTTGTCAATCCATGCATAAATCTTCAGCAAACAAAGCTGAAGTTCGAATTTTTGACAAATGAATGAGTGGATGGCGTTATACGGCCCATCAGCCTTTAGAGGCTATACAAGGCCATTAAGCACGAAAATCACTAAAACATTAATAGTTGAGTACGCACAAATAAAGCCACAATGTCCCTAGCTATTCGCCTCTTACGAAACGCGTGAGTAGACGCGGTGGGTCTATTCTGACCCCCAACCCACAAGGGGTTGAGTTTTTGACGACCAAACTCACTGCCCGGCAAACGTCCAACTCATTATCGGCCATCCAGCATACGTATGCGTATGATATGACCGTGTCTCCATGTTGTGCCAATCATAAACAGACAAAAAACAAGACTGAGAAATTGAAACATTAATACCGTACAGAAAAAACAGATTCATTCATGAAAAGGTGACGAACGCCCCCGCCCCCATCCTACTCCAACCCCCCACCCCCATCCCCAAATACAGAAACAGAACTACACCATCTAGAGCAAGTGTTCCACCTGTACACGTTATAAAAACACAAAATCGTTTTTGCCTATAATTTTCTCATGCGACCATTTCAAAGCATATTCGCGTTACCGTGACACGTACATATATTCGCACATAATATGCAGAGGACATTTGCACCCGATCTTTTGTATTTTGCAGAATATGGCAGTAACATTCAAACTTCGATATATGATTTTTGCTGAGTAAAAGTCTTTTATTTACTTTACTAACTGTCTCTCAATCGTGAAAAGCAGAAAGCTGAAGTGGTACGGTCACGTGTCAAGAGGCAGTGGGCTGGCCAAGACCATCCTGCAAGGTACCGTACCAGGTGGGAGAAGGATAGGCAGGCAGAGAAAGAGGTGGGAAGACAACATCAAAGAGTGGGCAGGCTTGACCTTTGCTGACTTACAGCGAGCCACAGAGGATAGAGATCGATGGAGGAAGATTGCCCGAAAGTCATCAGTGGTGCCTCAACAACCCATCTCAGGGTTAAGAGACTGAACTGAACTGAACTGACTATCTAGAAAATAAGTCTGGACACATTTCCCATATTTAAAAAAGTGCCAGGCAAATAGTCACCACGTATTTTGGGGCAAATGTGGTCAAGAAAAAACAACCCTGAACTATTTCATTCGTGGAGTAGTAACTTAATAGCTTCGTTACGCATACAACAACCGACGGCACACACACACTGCTCACATTACTGCAATGGTGCGTCACATTCCAATCCATCAGTACGACGCATCGACTCAACCTTATATGCCGCAACGCGTTGCGCATTCGGTTGTTGTGACTTCACAGACTGAGGAAATGAAGATCTATGACTGGTTCATAGCATGAAACAGTCAACAGTCTGTTCTGCTCAGTCCATTGCCACTGCCTTGTCAGACGATACATTCACTCCGCGGTCCCTCTTCCGAACAGCTCTGATCGTTTTTCCTCGTAACCTGTTCCCGTCAGGTCGACCGCGATGGAAAATATTTACCTGCGTGAATGTTTTCAACTCTGGCTCAAGCGTGTAGATGAGAGAGAGAGAGAGAGAGAGAGAGAGAGAGAGAGAGTCGCATGACAGACAGACAGACAGACAGACAGACAGACAGACAGACAGACAGACAGACAGGCAGGCAGGCAGGCAGGCAGGCAGGCAGGCAGGCAGGCAGGCTCACAGCTAGAGACAGACAGACAGACAGAGAGGCAGGCAGATGGGCATACATACATGCACGCACACACACGCACGCACGCACGCACGCACGCACACATACACAGAGTCGGACAGACAGAGCTAGAGAATGCTCAGAAATCCAGCAAGTGAGATGCCCCCACATAATCTTCCTTAGAGACATCCCGACAAATGGTATGTTACTAGACTCCGGCAACCATTTGAATTAAGGAGATGAAATAAGAAGGGAGGGCAAAGGGGAAATTGATGAGAGAGAGAGAGAGAGAGAGAGAGAGAGAGAGAGAGAGAGAGAGAGAGAGAGAGAGAGAGAGAGCGGCTTGAAAGTTGATTGACCTGGAGTGCGCAACTCGCCCAGAAGAAGGTGATGATCGCCGGAACTCCTTTACTCCTTAAAGCCTCCTCCCCACCCCTAACCCCCTTTTATCTTTTTCTCAACCCGTTCTCCTTCTTTGTCCCATATTTCCTATGGCAGCTTTCAAAGTATACTCGATGTTGTTGTTTTCGTTCAGGAAATTTCCGTTCATTTCCCTCTCAGGGGTTGCACAGCGATTATTGCTATTCAGAAAGGCCGGAATCATTCGGGTTGACATCGTCAGTGAGACAAAAGGTCTCACGCAATATCCGTATTACAGGGATAGGTTTCCTCGTGTTTGAGCAGTTGTATCACGGTACCAAACGCTGTATCCTGCTATACGCTTATCATCTCATCTCACGGTTTAGCATATACTTCGATTTTTGTAGCTTTCACTTAGAGGCAAAATGGCGATCACCGAATGGAGGCTTGATTCGAAGAGCGAGAGGCAGGTGACGTGGTGTCATAGGGAAGTGTGGCAACAGCCTGCGCATGACTTCGCAGAGAGCTAGGAAAATCTATTCAGAGTCTACAACCTGTGAAAAACAGCCAGCAAATATGCAAAAAGTTGTGATTTCACAGGCGATTCAAATAAACTCGCTTAAAATAAAATATGTGGACATTTGCATCTTCTAGTGCTGAGCAGCTTGGATAATTTTTCCGATGTTTTGCCTCGACCATTGAAACGCTTGTGAAAGTTGTTCTGATATTTAGGTATTCACCAAGTTAGAAGACAGCTGTATCCTTACAGAACATGCCTGCGTCACATCGTAATGAATCCAGTACAGTGATTCGCCCTGGTCGATATCAGTACTATGCCCTTGTAATGAGTGATGAAAATGTGTATCACTTTGTTTGCAATACGTATTCTCGTGTACAAACATAACTCAGCAAAACAAAAATATCCTTATTACACACGTTGCGGTACGATTTTTATTTCTTATCGCCCGGGACGATCCTTACTAGGACAGAAAATCTTCTATTCTCTATAACTGAAATTCCTCGTGAACTTAGAGCAGTGTCGAAAGCGCTTTTATCACATTCGATGTGTTCTGTATTGTGCCAGTGTGGTCATACCATGAGAAATGGAATAATTTGCTGTGATTTTCTCCCGTACCTAATACATTTCTGCACAAAGCATATGTCATTCTAAAATGCATGTGATGATTTCACATGACGGTACAGAGATAAAAAGCTCAGGACTTTGTGTACATACACAGAGACAAGGAAAAATCGACCATCATCATCATCGTCATCATCATCGTCATCATCATCGTCATCATCATTGTCGTCGTCGTCGTCGTCTTCGTTGTCAACAATAAGAGCAGCAACAACATCATCAGCATGAACAATAACACTCAGCACGCAGAGTGTAAGCTACCTATTTGTTCAATATGAATAAAGCCATAGGAAACCTTTCCTAAATAATGTCACATTGTTTATCACATGCCACAAAACGTGACGACAAGAATGGATTTGGCCAATCTAACTAGGACCAAACGCACGGAACTAGACAAACGAGTCAAACTCTTTCAGTACGTCTCACAGTGGGGCGTCAGTGGGTTTATAGACTTTTCTTTCCATGTGACAAGAGGGTTGCCAAGGGAAACATCGACGCAGACTGGACGAGGTCGATAGAGAGACAGAAAAGTCACGCTCTAAACAGCCAGCAAATGCCACGACATTCTTGTCTGCAAATGGATGCCAATCTGCTTTTCATAGGAGCGCGTGACTGTCGTAATGGCATCGACAGATGACATTTAATTACGTGGTAAACATACTCGACAAAATAAACTCACAAACAAAACATTTCCAGTTAATTTGCTTCGTTGGAAAGACATTTTCCTCAGCTCACAAAAGCAATTTCTTGAGAGCCATACTGCAGATTTTCTGCGGATGAAATGTCGAAATGTCAGCATTCCGTTTGTAAAATGTTCTTACAACTTTTCTGATTGCTTAACATTAATCCTCCCATCCCATCAACGTCAGATGATTTCTTGAGCCACATATAATGAAGAGAAGAGATATGACAAATTCACAGGTTCCCGCAGCTACAAAAATCCTAGCCACTTCCGATTTATTTTCAAATAGTCCTTTTACTTTCTTTAAACAATGTATACACCAGGCCTTCCAACCCTTCCCCCACCCCCCTTATTCATTTTTCTTGTTACCGACCATCAGTCGTTTCAATGTTCTGTATAGCATTATGCCTACCTGCCAGTGAGGAGTTCGTACATGAGGATGCCCAGAGACCAGTAGTCTGCGGAGATGTCGTGTCCCTTGTTCAGAATGATCTCTGGCGCCACGTATTCTGGCGTCCCACAGAATGTCCACGTTTTCCGTCCGTGACCAATCTTCTTGGCGAAGCCGAAGTCCACCTGAGTGACCGCAGAGTCAAAGGTCAGACATAGAAGTAACAAGGCAGGGTAGACGTTCCGACCTCTGTCACCACAAGAAATCGTTTCATCGCATCAACTAAAGTCATATCGTTCGGTAATTTTGTAGTGTATAGACAGAGCTACTCGTTACTACTCCATTTGCAAGCACCAAGGACAGAGAAGAGGATAGGAAAGCTCATACTACGGAATTGGTAAGGGAAAGGGTGGTGGGTGGTTGGGTGAGAGAGGGAGAAAGAGAGAGAGAGAGAGAGAGAGAGAGAGAGAGAGAGAGAGAGAGAGAGAGAGAGAGAGAGAGAGAGAGAGAGAGAGAGGAGGGGGGGGGGGGCTGACCAATTTGACGTAGCCAGTGCCATCCAACAGCAGGTTCTCGGGTTTAAGGTCTCGATACACGATGCCCCGTCCATGCAGGTAGGCAAAGGCCTCCACCACACAGGCCGTGTAGAACCGTGTTGTGTTGTCATCGAAGGAGCCCCTGCAATCCAGAAACATGGTAGCAGCGTTTTCATGTGTCCAGTGACCTGATGAACATATTCGTGTGTTAGCGATAATTGCGGTGGTATAGGAGGAGGAGGAGGAGGAGGAGGAAGAGGAGGAGGAGGAGGAGGAGGAGGAGGAGGAGGAGGACGAGGAGGAGAGGACGAGGAGGAGGAGGACGAGGAGGACGATGACGAGGAGGAGGAGGACGATAACAAGGAGGACGAGGAGGAGGAGAAGGAGGAGAAGGAGCAGGGGGAGGGGGAGGGGAAGGAGGAGCGGGGTAGAAGGAGGAGAAGGAGGAGGGAGGGGGAAGAGGAGGAGGAGGAGAGGGGAGGAGGAGGAGGGAGGGAGGAGGAGGAGAAGGAGAGGAGAAGGTGGAGGAGGAGGAGGAGGAGGAGGAAAAGGGGGTGGAGGAGGAGGAGGAAGTGAGGGCAGGAGGAGGAGGGAGGGAGAGGAGAGGAGGAGGAGTAGGAGGAGGAGTAGGAGGAGGGAGGAGGAGGGAGGAGGAGGAGGAGTGGGAGGAGGGGGGAGGAGGAGGAAGGACGAGGAGGAGGAAGAGAGGAGGAGGAGGAGGAGGAGGATAAGGAGGAGGAGGAGGAGGGGGTGTAGGAGGAGGGGAGGAGGAGGAGGGGGGTAGGAGGAGGGGGGGAGGAGGAGGAGGAGGAGGGGGGGAGGAGGAGGAGGAGGAGGAGGAGGAGGAGGAGGAGGAGGAGGAGGAGGAGGAGGAGGAGGAGGAGGAGGAGGAGGAGGAGGAGGAGGAGGAGGAGCAGGAGGAGGAGGAGGAGGAGGAAGAGGAGGAGGAGGAGGAGGGGACGTCGCTGCCAGCGGCGATAGCAACGGCGACGAGGAGGTTTTGCACATTCGAGCACAAATGCTTATGGCGTTGCCAACTCTTTAAAAAAAAAGAAATTTTACTGTGCCCCTCCCACCCCCTACACCATGAGTCCTACACCCACTGCACTATGAGTTCTATATCCGCTGCACCATAAGTTGTACGTTCATTACACCATGAGTTCTACATGTACATCCTCTACACCATGAGTTCTACATCCACTACACCATGAGTTCTACATCCACTACACTATGAGTTCTACATCCACTACACCATGAGTTCTACATCCACTACACCACGAGTTCTACATCCACTACACCACGAGTTCTACATCCACTACACTACGAGTTCTACACCCACTACACCACGAGTTCTATACCCACTACACTACGAGTTCTACACCCACTACACCACGAGTTCTACATCCGCTACACCACGAGTTCTATACCCACTACACCACGAGTTCTACATCCACTACACCATGAGTTCTACATCCACTACACTACGAGTTCTACACCCACTACACCACGAGTTCTACATCCGCTACACCACGAGTTCTATACCCACTACACCACGAGTTCTACACCCACTACACCACGAGTTTTACATCCACTACACCATGAGTTCTACTTCCACTACACCATGAGTTCTACACCCACTACACCATGAGTTCTACATCCACTACACCAAGAGTTCTACTTCCCCTATACCACGAGTTCTACATCCACTACACCACGAGTTCTACATCCACTACACCATGAGTTCTACATCCACTACACCATGAGTTCTACATCCACTACACCATGAGTTCTACATCCACTACACCACGAGTTCTACATCCACTACACCATGAGAACTACACCCACTACACCACGAGTTCTACACCCACTACACCATGAGAACTACATCCACTACACCATGAGTTCTACATCCACTACACCATGAGAACTACACCCACTACACCATGAGTTCTACACCCACTACACCATGAGTTCTACACCCACTACACCACGAGTTCTACATCCACTACACCACGAGTTCTACACCCACTACACCACGAGTTCTACATCCACTACACCACGAGTTCTACATCCACTACACCATGAGTTCTACACCCACTACACCATGACAACTACACCCACTACACCATGAGTTCTACATCAACTACACCATGAGTTCTACATCCACTACACCACGAGTTCTACATCCAGACCTGATGCTGACACCTTGAACATACTTTTTGACGAACGACGATGAGAACGAACTGCGTTCAGAATCTTAGGATAACGGCCCAGCTGATCTTACTAAATACAATAAACAGATAGGAATATTGACTGTTAGAAAGCCATGCCATACATTGTTTTATACACACACACAAACACAAACACAACACAAACTACACCCCCACACACAGCACACACACAACACAAAATCCGATCCCCCAACTCCTCGCGTTCTCCTGGAATGGATCACATACATCCGAAGTAAGATAATATCATGAGATGAACTATGATATGCATATGTATGTAATTGTTCTGCTATTGTAAAAAATTACGATAACCCGGTACTCACCTACCTACTAATCTCGCCAGGACTATTACTGATAGACCCTTGAAAGGACATATGAAAGCAAAGCAGATAGAGAGAACGAGAGAGCAGAGAGAGAGCAGAAGATGAGAGCAAGAGAGAGAGAATGCAAAGAGAGAGATTTATAGAAGCAGAGAGAGCCGAGGAGAGAAAAGAGAGAGAGAGTGAAAGAAGAGTAGCGAGCAGAGCCGTTATCGGAGAGTCAGCGAGCGAGCGAAGATAATATACGAGAGAGTCCAGCTCTAGCAACAGAGAGAAGAAGAGACAGAGAGAGAGAAGAGAGTCAGCGCAGATGTGAGCAGTCAGATTGGACGAGAGTAGAGAGAGGGAACAGAGGAGAGAGAGTAAAGAGAAGATGGAGAGATGAAAGAGCAGAGGCAGAGAGCAGAGAGAGAGGAAAGACAAAAGGAAAGAACGCGAGAGGAGTGAAGTGACGAGAGCATGGCACGCAGGAAAATGCAGGGGAGACGGGGACTACAGCAGAGGATGAGGAGAGAGAGAGGCAGAGCAAGAGAGAGAGAGAGGAAGGGGGCAGAGGTAAGCAGCCCCGCCAGAGAGAGAGAGGGTCAGAGAGTCAGAGAGAGGGAGAGAGGATATCAACACACATACACACACCACCCCCCACAAACACACATAGCAGAGAGAAGAGCAGAGGACGAGAGAGAAGATACGAGAGGGAGTACGAGAGAGCAAGAGTAGAGAGAGTCAACTAGCAGAGAGAAAGAGAGAGGCAAACGAGAGAGAGAGAGAAGAGAGCAGAAGGAGTCCAGAGAGAGAGAAAGAGAGAGAAAGAGAGAGAAGATATGAGAAGCCAGAAGAGATAATCAGAGGAGAGAGAGCA
>JAWQFJ010016209.1:2500-7500 GCA_034096865.1 Theodoxus fluviatilis
AAAAGCAGTCTGAAGCTGCTTGAGCATCTTTAATAAAACAACATACATTAAACATCATTTGGTCAAGGTAAATTGTTCTTTGTTAGCGTAGTAGTTTGTTTCACTCTGATTTGAAACCTTCTAGAAACTCAGAAAATCATACGAAAGCATCTAGAAGGTTGTTCCGAAATATCCTGGTGGTTCCGAAATATCCTTTCACCAGGGCCAGGATAAATCGGAATGGTTCCGAAATATCCTAGGATTTTTAGGAACCGGTTCCGATTAATCCTGGTTCCGAAATATTCTACGACACCGGGGCCAGCCCTGACATAAACAATTAGGGGCCATGGAGCGGTGCTGCAGCGGCGGGACAGAGGTCAGGCCAGACAAGAAAGTCTTCTTTGTTTCTACATTGTTACATCAGGCGGACAGGAAATTCGTCTATGTTAACATCATATCTTTGGATTGTCAGTTTTACTATAAGACACAACTACATGAATTGGAAAGAGAGACGTTGGGTGGATAGAAGAAAGTACTAAAATGGAATCTCTCTCTTCTCATGCTCAGAGTGACCATGATAGACGCTTGCACTTTTTGTGCCGAGTTTGTGTGGAAAGATCAGTAAAAAAAAGTATGATACGAAGAAGGTGCAAAACTGTCTTACTTACAAGTGTGATATTGTGAAATTCTACTACACACACATTGAGAATGACATAGAGAGCAAACATTTGAAGTTTATGTGCAACAAGTGCTATCAAAGAATTCTTCGAATGAAATCTTCCTCTGATCTTACTTCTAAAATATTCATGGCAGCTAAAGAATGTGTCACCTTTACAGCTAGGCTGCCTGAAGCATACATAGGAACTCAAACCTTCACAATCATCCTGTGAATTCACACCCCGCTTTATTCAGTATGGACATTTTGGGCTGAAATATATCTCCTCACGGACTATACCATTTGGATGACAAGGGGTACCACAGCAAAACGTATAAATCTCTGCTCAGTGTACAGAGCCATCATATCTCGGAAAATATACCTGTCTCGTGTAATAACTTTGTGAACACGTGTTGCTACGTTTGCTGTCCTATGGACGTAACTTTGTGGATGACGACAAATCTAAAAGTACGTGAACCTGTGCGCAACTGTGATAACGGCAAACTCTGGTTAGCCACGTATGAGAACATAATCATTTTGTGACTGCAATCTAACTTTCTCGGAATATCGGAGGAGCATTTAATTCGGTGCTGAGTGTGGATATGACTTGCAAACTGCACATTCATTATCTTTGTGAATTCGTGTTTTCATGTATTATGTGGATCTTAGAGAGTACAGTTTCCTTTCGTATGATATACATTTTGGATGACAAGGATATCAACAGTAAGTCTTCAACCACTAATCAAGTAAGTCTGCGTTTTAAATCACTGCATGGACTTTTAAAGCATACATTTCATTATCTCATACAAACTGGCATTTTCTAGCTATTGCCGTTCAAAGACTTTGAAAAACGAGATTCCTCTAAAATAGAGAGAATCTTGAACGTTCGTCCTAACTCAAGCTGGGCGTACTCAGCAACTGAATCCTCGAACATAATGATGTTTGGTATCAATGCAAACCCCATGTTTTCATATACATGGTTAGACAAACAAAAATATTGTAGTTTGTGACATAAAAAAGATATTGCAGAGAGTTTAGATGCACCTCCTAACAGCTCTTCACCGGCTGGCCTGAAACCTGAGAAGCCTCCAGCTGCCGGCCTGCGGACTCGGCCGAGCTGATAACCCAGCGCAGCCTCATCTATTTTTAGCTACGGCAAACTAAATCGGGGGTTTGGAACAGGCACCATGGAAGACAATGAAATCAGGAGGAGTAATAATGTGAAGAAACAAGTCCCCGAACAAGTTAGTATCTTTGATGTCGAATTCGATAATACCATAGTTTTCAAGATTGATCGTCGACTGTTTGGTAAAGACAATGATGTTTTGCTCATCTGCCCTTACGCACCACAAATCCGATCTCCTAATAATAATAATAATAATAATAATAATAATAATAATAATAATAATAATAATAATAAAGTTTATTTATACAGCGCATTTTCATATACATGCTCAAAGCGCTTTACAGGCATGAAAGACACGAAACATGTAAATAATGCGGTACCAGCGAGCTGACACCTAGGTCATTTTGAGTTTGTTGTGGATATCTGCATGGACGAGCTTCTGTTCGATCTTCAGCCCTGTGGCAACATAGCACTGTGTGATATCATGATCTATCTTGATCATGTCAGTCAATGGTCTCTTGTGTGGGGACAGTGACAAACCTTCCAGGACGGGAGTCGTCTTCTGGGCTCTCTCCGCCACGTTTGAATTCAGCAGGCCAGTTCTTCGCCGTGGATTAAGAAGGAGCACCCTCCCCTAGTTTTTGCCATTAGGTCCCGTGGACTTCCTCCGATGAAAACCCCATAGGCGCCGACAGTCGTACCGTTTTTCAAGCTGCTTTTGCTCCCGATCCGGTCTGACCGTGCGTGTAAAAATCGGGTTGACAGCCACACGCAACGATAAGCAGTGGAGCCGTGCCGGCGTGAAGGTGCATTGACCCGCATTTCCAATTTTAAAATGCAGGAGCTTTCACGACCTATTGATGCATTCAACATACAGCTTTGAAAAATTAATGCTGTTCATGGCTTACATTTTCTTTGGATGGGTTTCTAGTATCTCCAAATACAGAGTTTTCTGTGCGAAGTGTAGCCTCGTTCTCGTGCAGTCAAGCTGCGGACAGATGCTCTCGCGTCGCCCGGCATAGGAATCGGTCCGGACCGGGTCGGGGAATAGAGCCTGCCCTACTGACAAGAATCAGGCCAGATTGTATGCAAAAGGTCTCTACACAGGTACCGGTTGTCCCCCGGTTTTGCTGCTGATCTGGTCCCGGTTGACTCATTTGCATACAATCCGGCCCGGTTCTTGCCCGAAGGGCAAGCTCTATTTTCCCCGACCTGGTCTTGCCAGATTCCTATGCTGGGTGAGGCGAGAGCATCTGTCCGCGGCTCGACTGTGCGAGAACGAGGCTACGCTTCGCACAGAAAACGCTGTATTTTGGGGATACTACAAACCCATCCAAAGAAAATTTAAGCCATGAACAGCATTAATTTTATCAAAGATGTATGTTGAATGCATTTATAGGTCGTGAAAGCTCCTGCATTTTAAAATTGGAAATGCGGGTCAATGCACCTTCACGTGTGATGGTCCCCATCTGTGAGTTCAGCCAAGCGGATCAATGGAATGAATAGAGAAGGCAGCTATTGTTATATAGAGATCCCATGTGCAGGTGCAGACAGCATGGCGTGTCAGATATCAACGAAGAATCCTGCCACCATCCTGTGGAGACGCTAGCACATTAGTCTCCAGGGAAGAGTTAAGTATGGGAAAATCAGTGACAATTTAGTTTGAGGCTGCAGCTGCCTCCCAAAACGTGGGTGGAGTCAAGAGATCACCACGGCGTGTCACGACATGAGTGGCTGGCCCACTCAGCATTGAGGTTCATGAAAAGCAACGAGAATCGTAGTCCCCTTTACTTCGGATTAACCATGCAAGCAGAGCACAAGGCTCGCCCCGAAGTCCCTGCTGAGACAGAGTATTCCCTCCAACTTGTCTCAGAGGTGCCTGACCATCAATGCTGTTGTCGTAAACCCTTTTGCTACAAACGGAGACGAGTCCCCATCAACACTGCCCGCCAACGTTGCCGTCGCCGCTACCCATCAACGCAGCCCACCAACGCTGCAGTCGCCGCTACCCATTAACACTGTTGTCATCACCCCCTTCTGCTGGGACTAGAGACAAGTTCCCACCAGCGCTGCTGTCGCTGCTATACCTTCAGCGGTAACTGTGAACCTACCTTCCCCTGGAAAATTCTGGAATTGAAAGTTAGTAAACTCGTGTTATATGAACGTTGTTTCATCTACAAACTTTCGGAGAGCGCTTCCAAGAGACTCACGAGATAAGTCACCCACGTGGAACTGAAGATAAGATTTACCATTCGATAATTAGGGCTGGCCTAGTACTAACTACTCTTCTTGTGCATGCTTAATTTTTACAGGATATATTATAGTTTGTCATTATTTGATTAAATCATTATTAATTGATTTCTCATGACCTTTTCTTCTGGTTATGTGTGCAAGTCAGGCCTCATCCAACCAGTGATAAATTACCATACCCCTAGTCTCAGAGGCCGACTTGTAACATATCGCCGGCACGGCTCCACTGCAATCGTTGCGTGTGGCTGTCAACCCGATTTTTACACGCACGGCCAGACCGGATCGGGAGCAAAGTCGGCGCCTTAAGAGACTATGTAGAGGATGGCTGCACAAAGGCCGATGGTGTCTTTTTCTCAGGCAGTGCTGACTTGCAAATTTTAATTATCCAGAACAGAAATACCACACAAGTTATTAACTTCAAACTTTCTACAGGTTCACTCAAAAGTTGAACTGCATGTGCATGTAACAAGATCTGTAAAACTAATCTCTTTCTACCTTAGGCCACAAACGTATCAATCACCCATCGTACATGCGGCCATCGTTGATAGGGGTGTGCCTAATCCTTTCGCAAGTCTAGGAATTTGTAGCCTTTTCCACCCATACTTACTTTCATCGGAAACGTTCCAGTGAATTAGTTTGGCTAATGTAAATGTATGTCTAAATAGTGCAATGATTCCAGAGTGTTTGGTACCAAAATCATTGGTAAGAAAATTCTAGTGTAGAGATGTTTGGAGTTGTATATTTCTAAAATGTGTAGATCCTTTTCCCCAAAAATTTATACACGTCACCCATATCCATTTTTCAGTATAAATATATTATATGCATCTATATATGTATCCATATATGTATCTATCTGTCTGTCTCTCTGTCTGTCCGTCTGTCTGTCTATCTGTCTGTCTGTGTGTCTGTGTATCTGTCTGTGTGTCTGTGTGTCTGTCTGTGTGTCTGTGAGTCTGCATCTGTGTCTGTGTGTCTGTCTGTGTGTCTGTG
>JAWQFJ010016209.1:10000-11087 GCA_034096865.1 Theodoxus fluviatilis
CATTTTGACGGTAATCCATTGCATCTTGTCTGTTTCTCTCTCTCTCTCTCGCGCGCGCGCACACGCGCGCACACTCACGCACACGCGCACACACACACACACACATAAACACACACACGTATTCCCACAAGTGCACATAAATACACATATATTCATTGTGTACATCCACGCGCATACGCATACTTTTTCTGTCTATCCCTCTTATTCTTCAGTATGACATGCAAACACATTTGTAACAACCCACTGAAATAATCTGCCATCTGATAACTTCAAGATGGCGCGTTTATTATTTTCATCTTGTATCGAAGGGGTGCTGTGCAGTTTGGAAACGATCGGAAGCGTCGACATATGGGGAGATGAACATGACTCAGCAGGTAGGATTTTTCTCACGGTTGCCAGAAATCCATCCTAATTTTCTTGATGCCCTACGTATTGAAGTGGCACGTGATTATGGACTGAAAGGAATCTTTATGTTAGAAACTTGTCAGGCATGTACAGTTTTGTGATATGAATAAATATTATGTTTGAAAAAGAAAAGTATTATTCACTCTATTGGAAGATACGTCTTGTGTTCCATAGGCTTAAAGTTAAACACTCAAGTGTCAGGATCAAGCTCAAAGGCATATGTACTCGTACATTTACATTTTACAAGCCGATACATTTTCCAAAACAAAACAAAAAAAGATTGCCCAAATTTAGACAATGATATAATTCAAATTTGTGTAAATGATATTTCCTGTGTTCCCCTCTTCGGCCGTCACTTCTCCTCTGTCCCGAACCTCACTTTCGCCCCGGGTCTGCTTCTCATTCAAACTCAGCACCCTCCTCACCTGACACTTGCACATCATTTATCTCTTGTTGTCAAGCTGAGCCCGGCACATGGAAAAAAGCCAGAGGTTTCTGCAACTTTTGAATACTCCTTCATAGCCGTCAGCCAGTTAAGATAATATCAACACAGGAACGCAAAGGAGTAGTGGTATTTTGAAACAACATGTTACAGTGAAATCGGGGATGTCCTCCATATGCCTAGCTCAGAAGCAGAGCTTGGTCTGGGTGAAATCGCTTCAAGATAATAATACCCCTGTCC
>JAWQFJ010016212.1:0-30000 GCA_034096865.1 Theodoxus fluviatilis
TAGATTCAGCGCAGCTAGCAAAGGCCAATGCGATTCGAGCTGGTAGGCAGCTGAGATCTATTTTTAGCAAAACATCACACGGGTTGCGCGTAGTAATATACTGTAAAAAAAAAATATATATATATATATATTTCGATTATTTTACTCCAAAAGCCCATGTACTGTTTCACATTGTTATGAAAGTGTTTCAAATAAAGTTAAATGACACTAAAAGACTCTGTTAAGGGATCACGGTTTCTTCAAGTGTGGACTATTTTGCAACTCGCAAGGCTTTTGTTCGATCTACACTGTAATGGCGGCCCGCGAAGTACGTCTGCTCGTAGCAAGCGTTTTGATTGTGTATGTCTGCTCGTAGCAAGTGTTTTTTGTCAGAATGCCGACGAAGTGTGGTGTAGTTAACTGCAAAGGTAACTATAATGCAGCAAATAAGTGTAGAGTTTTCAAAATTCCCAAGAATGAAGAGGAGAGGAACAGGTGGCTTGCTGCGTTGCCTCAACGCAAGAACTTTTCCATCGACCCAGAGAAGTTTTTCGTTTGCGAGAGACACTGGCCAGCGGATCACCAAACTGTGAAAATTCCTGGAGGAACACGACCTGCCAATCCGCCTAGCATCTTCGATGTACCAGCTTCTTGCTTGCCGACTCCCAAACCAGCTCCTCGGCGATCGATTCAAGAAGATCGACAGCTTGAGTATTTCATGAAAAAAGACAAGATCACTTCAATGGAACACTTTCACCCTGAGAAGCAGTTGAAGGAGAAATATGACAATGTTGTTATTTCTAGATCCTCCGACAGATTTGTCTGTCTTTTCATGACAGATGACTGCAGTGACTGCAAATTGACAGTTGTAGTTGAGAATAAGCGGACCATGTGCTCCCCTCTTGTTCTCTCTGCCTACAAGTCTGGAGTCAAGGTTCCATTTGGAAAAATTCTAAACCCCAACAATGGATTAACCTCATATTCCATGTTTCATGAAGCAGTTCACTTTGCACACAACGTGTACAAGCTTCCTCTGAGTGAGGTGCTGAGGAAAGTAGTAACTCTGCTTCAGGCCCAAGAGGTGCAAGACAGCAAGAAGGCAAAGAAATTAGACTTTCTGATCAACAACCTGAAGTTACTTGGAGACAAACAGTACACAGCCGTCGAATACTGCTTTGCAGTCGAGTCATTTCCACGCTGCGAGTACGACCTACTCAGGGAGTACCTAGTTCTGCCTAGCAAGAGAAAGGTCCAGGGAGTCATCTCCTCTGTCAACATGAAGGAGCTACTGACCAAAACCTTCAGGAAGATCTCCAAAGAGCAACAAAAGAATGCCTTTCTCCTTGTGGACGAGGTAAAGATCAGGCCTACAGTGGCATTTTCCGGCGGGGTCCTCAATGGCATGGCAAAGAATGACCCGGACGCAAAGGCAACGTCAATGCTGTGTGTTATGCTGAGGTGTTTGCACAGGGGACCTAGCCTGATGGTATCTGTGACACCAGTGCACAAAGTGACTGCTGCATTTCAGTTTAACGTTGTCAAGGATGCCGCCACAGTTGTCGAACAGTCCGGAGGCAGAGTCTTGGGGTCTATCACCGACAACCACAAGATAAACCAGCTCTTCTGCAAACTGTTCGACCGGCCCAACAAGTCGGAATTCCCAGCCACTGCTACACATCCCTTGGACAACACACGGAGCTGGTACCTGCTCTTCGACACTGTTCATCTGCTGAAGTGCATCAGGAACAACTGGATTTCAGGTTAGTATAGTAGTAGAATAGTATAGTTGATTAGTAATAATAGTTTTGATAGTATGAGACTTGAGGAGAAACAAAGAGGAATTATTTCCAAGGGTCTATTTTAATATTTCTCAAACGTTAAATGTCATCAAAAATCATTTACAAATAGCAACACATTTTTTACGTAACAACTGATGATTTTCAAAATCGATTGTCAAGGTCTGTAACAAATAACAACAATGACACTAATAATAATAATAACAATAACAACCTCGAATCAATAATAATAATAATAATAACTAATAATCTTTATAGATTAATCAACGAAATTATTCAGATGTTTCAGTTTCATACCCATATTCATGTGATATTCTTTTATTGATTTCAGAGAAGTGCCAAAAGCTCACATTTGACAACCAAGTCATCGGTTCCTTCAGTGACGTTAAGCAGCTGTACGATGCAGAGGAGAACATCCTGAAGACTTCTCCACTAACAGAAGCCTCGGTCCGCCCATCCAAGCTTCAGCTTCAGAACGTGCAGCATGTCCTCAAAGTATTCAACGAAAAGGTGGTGGCTGCGCTCAGGCTTCGAGGACGCAGTGACACAGCAGATTTCATCCAGAGTGTGCTGGATTGGTGGAATGTGGTGAACGTCTCATCCAAAGGGCAAGACATCATACTGAAAGATCCACACAGGCGTGTCCAAGACCTCACCTCCACCAACTTGGCGACACTGCATGAGCAGTTTCAACAAGCACCATCAGGTCATGGGAAGAGCCGCGAACAATGCTTGACACACGACACGAAAAGGGCAATGGTGCAGACAATACAAGGCCTGATGGCTGTGTGTTCCCACCTCCTCCAACAGGCCAACTTCAAGTTTGTGCTACTTAGGGAACTCCAGAGTGACAGAATAGAGGGGGAGTTTTCTGTCTATCGCCAGGCGACCGGTACCAATGCCTTCATGACGTCGGCCGATGTTATGAGGGCCTCCAAGAAGCGTTTGGCCAGGCATGCAGCCACCTACCTGGAGGACCTAGACTTCAAGTTGGAGACCCAGGCGCATGAGTGCATAGGGCCAGCCCTTCAGTGTGAGGACGCGGCGGTGGTTGAAAGCTGTGAAACTGGCCTTTCACTCTCTGTCCAGGAAGAGAGCAGTGCTGCCTTCGTGGCAGGGTGGGTGGAAAGAAAGTGCCTGGAAGAACTTCAGTTCGAGGAGGACGAACCCTTGGTGCCCTCTGAAATCAGTGCTTTCATCCAGGAAGTGTCTAGGGGATCACTGACTGTGCCTCACCTGAGTACGTATGACCTGATGCGGTATGGACTCATCTTCGTCAAGACGGCCCGTCACAGGGCGTGCTGTCGACAGCGGTTGATGGTTGTGCTGGACACCATCGCAGAGTACTTCAGCCTTGTGAACTGTGCTAAACTCAGAGGACACGTGGCAAATGTGCTTCTCAGTGGTCTCCACAACCTGGAGAAGGACCAGCGGAAGAATGGAGTACTATTCCAGACATCCATCAAGAGGGCACGCTTGTCAGACTGAGCAGCATCAGGTCAGTGTTTTTTTTATTTTTTATTGTTAATGCTTTTTGCGGTCATTCTAGATGTGCTTCAAAAACAATGTGAGAAATGGTTTGGAAAAGGGATGAGAAAATACTTTTTTTCTTGATGTAGCATGTACCGGTGTTGACAGATCAACTGAACTTGACTTAATGTACTTTGGTTTCTGTGGATAATTTTTTGACAGGTTTTACTGTACACAGTTTTGAAATAAGAGTTTACTGGTGGTTGTGTCATATTGTTTTCCCAAATCATGTTTAAAAAATTGTACAATACACTTATTGCAAAAGAAAGACAGGTGTTTAGATTGATAATACTTTAGTGTGAACGCGTGCTACTGGAGAGACCCTCTATACCTCATGTTGGCAATAAAATTCATATTTAAACTTTACAAAATCAAACTAAGATTATGTTAATACTACATCATAACCTTTAGGACACATTAAATGATAGTTTTAAAGAGAAAAATTGCAATGATAGACAAACAGAGTGAGGAGGCAAATGGCCTTTGCTAGGAAAGTCTGAACATAGACTGTGCTAGTCCTTTCTCTTTAGTAGTCCTTGGTCTCATGATAAAAGTATAACATGTGCCCCACATAATTATTAAGTTTGAAACAGTTATCTTCCATAGTTCAGGGTCAAGGTGTATGTATACAATCCAAATTTAAAGAGCTCTTGTGACCTTGATCTTGAAGCAAGGTCAATCAAACTGGTATCAAAAGATAGGGATTACTTTGTCCTATATACCATACATAGGTCAGGTATCCAATCTGAAGAACGTCAGAGAAAATTGGGAAAATGTGAAAAATGGCTGATTTTTAACATTTACGGCCCCTGCGACCTTGACCTTAAAGAAAGGTCAAGTCACTGTGTATGTTTTTGTACGCCTTGTCATCTTACCCTATCATGCCAAATTGGGTGTTGATAGACTTAATAGTCTCCGAGAAAAATCCAACGTTAAAGTTTTTTACGGACGACAGGACACCCCGACACCTGGCCACCCGGACGGCCGCCCGGACGGCCGTTCGGACGCCCAGACGGACCACACTGGTGACCTAGTATGAAAGTATCACATGTGTACTACAATTTTATGAAGTTTGGAAGAGATATCTTCCATAGTTCAGGATCAAGGTCACTTCAAAATATGTATGCAATTCAACTTTAAAGACATCCTGTGACCTTGACCTTGAAGCAAGGTCAATCAAACTGGTATCAAAAGATAGGGCTTACTTTGCTCTATAAACCATATATAGGTCAGGTATCCAATCTCAAAAACTTCAGAGAAAATTGGGAAAATGTGAAAAATGGCTGTTTTTTAGACAACATTTATGGCCCCTGCGACCTTGACCTTAAATCAAGGTCAAGTCACTATGTTTGTTTTTGTACACCTTGTTATCCTACACCATCATGCCAAATTGGGTGTTGATAGACTTAATAGTCTCCGAGAAAAATCCAACGTTAAAGTTTTTTACGGACGCCCGGACGCCCGAAAAGGGTGAGTACATAGACTCACTTTTGCTTCGCATGTGAGTCAATAAAAGGGAACTTATGAAATTTTTCACTGCTTTGCATATTCATAACTATTGTCAAATTTATCGTTCCTTTGGTTTGTTGTTCTTGGCTCTTTTTGTCTGATTACTTTTTTCTTTTCTTTAATGGATTACTTTTTTTTCTTTTTTTAAAGTTTAATGCGTGTTGTTGTCTTATAGTCTGCCCCACTGACAGTCATCACACACACACGTAGATCCGCCGTAGACCCGAGTCTCAACTGTACAGTGTCTCATTAACTGTAAAGCTTCGCTTTACACTGGCAATCCTTGATTCTGCTGTACAAACCACCACTACTGATAATGCGTGTTGTTGTCTTATAGTCTGCCCCACTGACAGTCATCACACACACACACACGTAGATCCGCCGTAGACCCGAGTCTCAACTGAGCAGTTTATCATCAACTGTAAAGCTTCGCTTTACGCTGGCAATCCTTGATTCTGCTGTACAAACCACCACTACTGTTAACACAGTAACTATGCCTGGTAAGGTGAAGGGTTCTTGTAAGCAATTTTACTGTAAAATACAATTAAAAACTCAGTATTACTCTATATGTTTACTGCAGAACCACCACAGCCGCTTGGGGGCGCTGACGTCCCTCGTTTCGTACAGGCGCGCATAACTTACATTCTTTGATAGAAGGGACAGTGAATACAAGAGACAGTGAATACAAGAGACAGAGGTTGCAAAGGAAAGTGGATTTAAGGGACAGTGGGTACAAATTACGGTGGTTACAAAAGACAGTGGATGAAAGAAAGTGGATACAAGAGACACTTGATACAAGAGACAGTGAATACAATAGACAGTGGATACAAGATACAGTGGATACTAGAGACTGTGAATACAAGGGACAATGAAATCAAGGGACAAGAGATAAAAAGACAGTGGACAAAAAAGGGACAATAAATGAGGGACAGTGGTTGCAAAAACAGTGGAAACAAAGGGACAGTGTTTACAAGAGACAATCAATACAAGAGACAGTGAATACAAGAGGCATTGGTTACAAAGAAAAATGGATACAAAAGACAATGGATACAAGAGACAGTGAATACAACAGACAGTGAATACAACAGTCAGTGGTTACAAGAGACAGTTTTAAAAGAACAGTGGTTACAAGGGACAGTGAATACAACAGACAGTGATTAAAAGAGACAGTTTTTAAATTAAAGAATATTGGTTACAAGAGACAGTGAATATAAAAGACAGCTGATTTAAGAAACAGTAGTTACAAAGAATAGTCGATACAAGAACAGTGGATATAGATTATGTTTGCTACAAATAACAGTGGTTAAAAGGGACAATGGATGTAAGAGTAGATTAAAAGGAAAGTAGAAACAAGGAACAGTGAAAAAAGGGACAGTGGCTACAGGACACAGTGGCTACAGGACACAGTGACTACAGGACACAGTGTCTACAGGACACAGTGGCTACAGGACACAGTGGCTACAGGACACAGTGGCCACAGGACACAGTGGCTACAGGACACAGTGGCTACAGAACACAGTGGTTACAGGACACAGTGGCTACAGGACACAGTGGCTACAGGACACAGTGGCTACAGGACACAGTGTCTACAGGACACAGTGGCTACAGAACGCAGTGGCTACAGGACACAGTGGCTACAGGACACAGTGGCTATAAGAGACAGTGGCTACAGGACACAGTGGCTACAGGACACAGTGGCTACAGGACACAGTGGCTATAAGAGACAGTGGCTACAGGACACAGTGGCTACAGGACACAGTGTCTACAGGACACAGTGGCTACAGGACACAGTGGCTACAGGACACAGTGGCTACAGGACACAGTGGCTACAGGACACAGTGTCTACAGGACACAGTGGCTACAGGACACAGTGGCTATAAGAGACAGTGGCTACAGGACACAGTGGCTACAGGACACAGTGGTTACAGGACACAGTGGCTACAGGACACAGTGGCTACAGGACACAGTGGCTACAGGACACAGTGGCTACAGGACACAATGGCTACAGGACACAGTGGCTACAGGACACAGTGGCTACAGGACACAGTGGCTACAGGACACAGTGGTTACAGGACACAGTGGCTACAGGACACAGTGGCTACAGGACACAGTGGCTACAGGACACAGTGTCTACAGGACACAGTGGCTACAGGACACAGTGGCTATAAGAGACAGTGGCTACAAGATTCAGTGTCTACAGGACACAGTGGCTACAGGACACAGTGGCTACAGGACACAGTGGTTACAGGACACAGTGGCTACAGGACACAGTGGTTACAGGACACAGTGGCTACAGGACACAGTGGCTACAGGACACAGTGTCTACATGACACAGTGGCAACAGGACACAGTGGCTATAAGAGACAGTGGCTACAAGATTCAGTGTCTACAGGACACAGTGGCTACAGGACACAGTGGCTACAGGATACAGTGGTTACAGGACACAGTGGCTACAGGACACAGTGGTTACAGGACACAGTGGCTACATGATACAGTGACTACAGGACACAGTGGCTACATGACACAGTGACTACAAAACACAGTGGCTACAGGACACAGTGTCTACAGGACACAGTGGCTACAGGACACAGTGGCTACAGGACACAGTGGCTACAGGACACAGTGGCTACAGGACACAGTGGCTATAAGAGACAGTGGCTACAGGACACAGTGGCTAATGGACGCAGTGGCTACAGGACACAGTGGCTACAGGACACAGTGGCTACAGGACACAGTGGCTACAGGACACAGTGGCTACAGGACACAGTGGCTACAGGACACAGTGGCTACAGGACACAGTGGCTACAGGACACAGTGGCTACAGGACACAGTGGCTACAGAACACAGTGACTACAAAACACAGTGGCTACAGGACACAGTAGCCACAGGACACAGTGGCTACAAGGGACAGTGGCTACAGGACACAGTGGTTACAGGACACAGTGGTTACAGGACACAGTGGCTACAGGACACAGTGACTACAGGACACAGTGGCTACATGACACAGTGACTACAGGACACAGTGTCTACAGGACACAGTGACTACAGGACACAGTGGCTACAGGACACAGTGACTACATGACACAGTGACTACAGGACACAGTGACTACATGACACAGTGGCTACAGGACACAGTGACTACAGGACACAGCGGCTACAGGACACAGTGGCTATTGGACGCAGTGGATACAGGACACAGTGGCTACAGGACACAGTGGCTACAGGACACAGTGACTACATGACACAGTGACTACAGGACACAGTGGCTAATGGACGCAGTGGCTACAGGACACAGTGGTTACAGGACAGAGTGGCTACAGGACACAGTGGTTACAGGACACAGTGGCTACAGGACACAGTGGCTACAGGACACAGTGGCTACAGAACACAGTGACTACAAAACACAGTGACTACAGGACACAGTGGCTACAAGGGACAGTGTCTACAGGACACAGTGGTTACAGGACACAGTGGCTACATGACACAGTGGCTACAGGACACAGTGGCTACAGGACACAGTGGCTACAAGGGACAGTGTCTACAGGACACAGTGGTTACAGGACACAGTGGCTACAGGACACAGTGGCTACAGGACACAGTGGCTACAGGACACAGTGGCTACAGGACACAGTGTCTACAGGACACAGTGACTACGGGACACAGTGGCTACAGGACACAGTGTCTACAGGACACAGTGGCTACAGGACACAGTGTCTACAGGACACAGTGGCTACAGGACACAGTGGCTACAGGACACAGTGGCTACGGGACACAGTGGCTACAGGACACAGTGTCTACAGGACACAGTGGCTACAGGACACAGTGGCTACAGGACACAGTGGTTACAGGACACAGTGGTTACAGGACACAGTGACTACAGGACACAGTGGCTACAAGGGACAGTGTCTACAGGACACAGTGGTTACAGGACACAGTGGCTACAGGACACAGTGGCTACATGACACAGTGAATACAGGACACAGTGGCTACAGGACACAGTGGCTACAGGACACAGTGGCTACAGGACACAGTGACTACAGGACACAGTGGCTACAAGATTCAGTGTCTACAGGACACAGTGGCTACAGGACACAGTGGCTACAGGACACAGTGGCTACATGACACAGTGACTACAGGATACAGTGGCTACAGGACACAGTGGCTGCAGGACACAGTGGCTACAGGACACAGTGGCTACAGGACACAGTGGCTACAGGACACAGTGGCTGCAGGACACAGTGGCTACAGGACACAGTGGCTACAGGACACAGTGGCTACAGGACACAGTGGCTACAGGACACAGTGGCTACAGGACACAGTGGCTACAGGACACAGTGGCTACAGGACACAGTGGCTACAGGACACAGTGTCTACAGGACACAGTGTCTACAGGACACAGTGGCTACAGGAACCAGTGGCTACAGGACACAGTGGCTACAGGACACAGTGGCTACAGGACACAGTGGTTACAGGACACAGTGGCTACAGGACACAGTGGCTACAGGACACAGTGGCTACATGACACAGTGACTACAAAACACAGTGGTTACAGGACACAGTGGTTACAGGACACAGTGGCTACAGGACACAGTGGCTACAGGACACAGTGGCTACAGGACACAGTGGCTGTAAGAGACAGTGGCTACAGGACACAGTGTCTACATGACACAGTGGCTACAGGACACAGTGGCTACAGGACACAGTGGCTGTAAGAGACAGTGGCTACAGGACACAGTGGCTACAGGACACAGTGGCTACAGGACACAGTGGCTGTAAGAGACAGTGGCTACAGGACACAGTGTCTACATGACACAGTGGCTACAGGACACAGTGGCTACAGGACACAGTGGCTGTAAGAGACAGTGGCTACAGGACACAGTGGCTACAGGACACAGTGGCTACAGGACACAGTGGCTGTAAGAGACAGTGGCTACAGGACACAGTGGCTAGAGGACACAGTGGCTACAGGACACAGTGGTTACAGGACACAGTGGCTACAGGACACAGTGTCTACATGACACAGTGACTACAAGATTCAGTGTCTACAGGACACAGTGGCTACATGACACAGTGGCTACATGACACAGTGACTACAAAACACAGTGGCTACAGGACACAGTGGCTACAGGACACAGTGGTTACAGGACACAGTGGCTACAGGACACAGTGGCTACAGGACACAGTGGCTACAGGACACAGTGACTACAAAACACAGTGGCTACAGGACACAGTGGTTACAGGACACAGTGGCTACAGGACACAGTGGCTACAGGACACAGTGGCTACAGGAACCAGTGGCTACAGTACACACTGGCTACAGGACACAGTGACTACAGTACACACTGGCTACAGTACACACTGGCTACAGGACACAGTGACAACAGGACACAGTGGTTACAGGACACAGTGGTTACAGGACACAGTGGCTACAGGACACAGTGTCTGCAGAACACAGTGCCTACAGGACACAGTGACTACAGGACACAGTGGCTACAGGACACAGCGGCTACAGGACACAGTGGCTACAGGACACAGTGGTTACAGGACACAGTGACTACAGTACACAGTGACTACAGGACACAGTGGTTACAGGACACAGTGGTTACAGGACACAGTGGTTACAGGACACAGTGGCTACAAGACACAGTGTCTACAGGACACAGTGGCTACAGTACACACTGGCTACAGGACACAGTGACTACAGGACACAGTGGTTACAGGACACAGTGACTACAGTACACACTGGCTACAGGACACAGTGGTTACAGGACACAGTGGCTACAGGACACAGTGTCTACAGGACACAGTGGTTACAGGACACAGTGGCTACAGGACACAGTGTCTACAGGACACAGTGGCTACAGGACACAGTGGTTACAGGACACAGTGGTTACAGGACACAGTGGTTACAGGACACAGTGGCTACAGGACACAGTGGCTACATGACACAGTGGCTACATGACACAGTGACTACAGGACACAGTGGCTACAGGACACAGTGACTACAGGACACAGTGGCTACAGGACACAGTGGCTATAAGAGACAGTGGCTACAAGATTCAGTGTCTACAGGACACAGTGGCTACAGGACACAGTGGCTACAGGATACAGTGGTTACAGGACACAGTGGCTACAGGACACAGTGGTTACAGGACACAGTGGCTACATGATACAGTGACTACAGGACACAGTGGCTACATGACACAGTGACTACAAAACACAGTGGCTACAGGACACAGTGTCTACAGGACACAGTGGCTACAGGACACAGTGGCTACAGGACACAGTGGCTACAGGACACAGTGGCTACAGGACACAGTGGCTACAGGACACAGTGGCTAATGGACGCAGTGGCTACAGGACACAGTGGCTACAGGACACAGTGGCTACAGGACACAGTGGTTACATGACACAGTGGCTACAGGACACAGTGGCTACAGAACACAGTGACTACAAAACACAGTGGCTACAGGACACAGTAGCCACAGGACACAGTGGCTACAAGGGACAGTGGCTACAGGACACAGTGGCTACAGGACACAGTGGCTACAGGACACAGTGGTTACAGGACACAGTGGCTACAGGACACAGTGGCTACAGGACACAGTGGTTACATGACACAGTGGCTACAGGACACAGTGGCTACAGAACACAGTGACTACAAAACACAGTGGCTACAGGACACAGTAGCCACAGGACACAGTGGCTACAAGGGACAGTGGCTACAGGACACAGTGGTTACAGGACACAGTGGTTACAGGACACAGTGGCTACAGGACACAGTGGCTACATGACACAGTGGCTACATGACACAGTGACTACAGGACACAGTGGCTACAGGACACAGTGACTACAGGACACAGTGACTACAGGACACAGCGGCTACAGGACACAGTGGCTAATGGACGCAGTGGATACAGGACACAGTGGCTACAGGACACAGTGGCTACAGGACACAGTGGTTACAGGACACAGTGGTTACAGGACACAGTGGTTACAGGACACAGTGGTTACAGGACACAGTGGCTACAGGACACAGTGGCTACAGAACACAGTGGCTACAGGACACAGTGGTTACAGGACACAGTGGCTACAGGACACAGTGGCTACAGAACACAGTGGTTACAGGACACAGTGGTTACAGGACACAGTGGCTACAGGACACAGTGGCTACAGGACACAGTGGTTACAGGACACAGTGGCTACAGGACACAGTGGCTACAGGACACAGTGGCTACAGAACACAGTGACTACAAAACACAGTGACTACAGGACACAGTGGCTACAAGGGACAGTGTCTACAGGACACAGTGGTTACAGGACACAGTGGCTACATGACACAGTGGCTACAGGACACAGTGGCTACAGGACACAGTGGCTACAAGGGACAGTGTCTACAGGACACAGTGGTTACAGGACACAGTGGCTACAGGACACAGTGGCTACAGGACACAGTGGCTACAGGACACAGTGGCTACAGGACACAGTGGCTACAGGACACAGTGGTTACAGGACACAGTGGCTACAGGACACAGTGGCTACAGGACACAGTGGCTACAGGACACAGTGGTTACAGGACACAGTGACTACAGGACACAGTGGCTACAGGACACAGTGGCTACAGGACACAGTGACTACAGGACACAGTGGCTACAGGACACAGTGGCTACAGGACACAGTGGTTACAGGACACAGTGGCTACAGGACACAGTGGCTACAGGACACAGTGGCTACAGGACACAGTGGTTACAGGACACAGTGACTACAGGACACAGTGGCTACAGGACACAGTGGCTACAGGACACAATGGCTACAGGACACAGTGGCTACAGGACACAGTGGTTACAGGACACAGTGGCTACAGGACACAGTGGTTACAGGACACAGTGGTTACAGGACACAGTGACTACAGGACACAGTGGCTACAAGGGACAGTGACTACAGGACACAGTGGCTACAAGATTCAGTGTCTACAGGACACAGTGGCTACAGGACACAGTGGCTACAGGACACAGTGGCTACATGACACAGTGACTACAGGATACAGTGGCTACAGGACACAGTGGCTGCAGGACACAGTGGCTACAGGACACAGTGGCTACAGGACACAGTGGCTACAGGACACAGTGTCTACAGGACACAGTGGCTACAGGACACAGTGGCTACAGGACACAGTGGTTACAGGACACAGTGACTACAAAACACAGTGGCTACAGGACACAGTGGCTACAGAACACAGTAGCTACAGGACACAGTGGTTACAGGACACAGTGGCTACAGGACACAGTGGCTACAGGACACAGTGGTTACAGTACACAGTGGCTACAGAACACAGTGGCTACAGGACACAGTGGCTACAGGACACAGTGGTTACAGGACACAGTGGCTACAGGACACAGTGGCTACAGGACACAGTGGCTACAGGACACAGTGGCTACAGGACACAGTGGCTACAGGACACAGTGGCTACAGGACACAGTGGTTACAGGACACAGTGGCTACAGGACACAGTGGCTACAGGACACAGTGGCTACATGACACAGTGACTACAAAACACAGTGGCTACAGGACACAGTGGTTACAGGACACAGTGTTTACAGGACACAGTGGCTACAGGACACAGTGGCTACAGGACACAGTGGCTACAGGACACAGTGGCTGTAAGAGACAGTGGCTACAGGACACAGTGTCTACATGACACAGTGGCTACAGGACACAGTGGCTACAGGACACAGTGGCTGTAAGAGACAGTGGCTACAGGACACAGTGGCTACAGGACACAGTGGCTACAGGACACAGTGGCTGTAAGAGACAGTGGCTACAGGACACAGTGTCTACATGACACAGTGACTACAAGATTCAGTGTCTACAGGACACAGTGGCTACATGACACAGTGGCTACATGACACAGTGACTACAAAACACAGTGGCTACAGGACACAGTGGCTACAGGACACAGTGGTTACAGGACACAGTGGCTACAGGACACAGTGGCTACAGGACACAGTGGCTACAGGACACAGTGGTTACAGGACACAGTGGCTACAGGACACAGTGACTACAAAACACAGTGGCTACAGGACACAGTGGTTACAGGACACAGTGGCTACAGGACACAGTGGCTACAGGACACAGTGGCTACAGGAACCAGTGGCTACAGTACGCACTGGCTACAGGACACAGTGACTACAGTACACACTGGCTACAGTACACACTGGCTACAGGACACAGTGACAACAGGACACAGTGGTTACAGGACACAGTGGTTACAGGACACAGTGGCTACAGGACACAGTGTCTGCAGAACACAGTGCCTACAGGACACAGTGACTACAGGACACAGTGGCTACAGGACACAGCGGCTACAGGACACAGTGGCTACAGGACACAGTGTCTACAGGACACAGTGGCTACAGTACACACTGGCTACAGGACACAGTGACTACAGGACACAGTGGTTACAGGACACAGTGACTACAGTACACAGTGGTTACAGGACACAGTGACTACAGTACACACTGGCTACAGGACACAGTGACTACAGGACACAGTGGTTACAGGACACAGTGACTACAGTACACACTTGCTACAGGACACAGTGACTACAGGACACAGTGGTTACAGGACACAGTGGTTACAGGACACAGTGGTTACAGGACACAGTGGCTACAAGACACAGTGTCTACAGGACACAGTGGCTACAGTACACACTGGCTACAGGACACAGTGACTACAGGACACAGTGGTTACAGGACACAGTGACTACAGTACACACTGGCTACAGGACACAGTGGCTACAGGACACAGTGACTACAGGACACAGTGGCTACAAGGGACAGTGTCTACAGGACACAGTGGTTACAGGACACAGTGGCTACAGGACACAGTGTCTACAGGACACAGTGGCTACAAGGGACAGTGTCTACAGGACACAGTGGTTACAGGACACAGTGGCTACAGGACACAGTGGTTACAGGACACAGTGGCTACAGGACACAGTGTCTACAGGACACAGTGGCTACAAGGGACAGTGTCTACAGGACACAGTGGTTACAGGACACAGTGGCTACAGGACACAGTGGCTACAAGGGACAGTGTCTACAGGACACAGTGTTTACAGGACACAGTGGCTACAGGACACAGTGGTTACAGGACACAGTGGCTACAGGACACAGTGGCTACAGGACACAGTGACTACAGGACACAGTGGCTACAAGGGACAGTGTCTACAGGACACAGTGGTTACAGGACACAGTGGTTACAGGACACAGTGGTTACAGGACACAGTGGCTACAGGACACAGTGGCTACATGACACAGTGACTACAAAACACAGTGGCTACAGGACGCAGTGGCTACAGAACACAGTGGTTACAGGACACAGTGGCTACAGGACACAGTGGCTACATGACACAGTGGTTACAGGACACAGTGGTTACAGGACACAGTGGCTACAGGACACTGTGGCTACAGGACACAGTGGCTACAGGATACAGTGGCTACAGGACACAGTGGCTACAGGACACAGTGGCTGCAGGACGCAGTGGCTATAAGAAACAGTGGCTACAGGACACAGTGGCTACAGGACACAGTGGCTAAAGGACGCAGTGGCTACAGGACGCACTGGCTACAGGACGCAGTGGCTACAGGACACACTGGCTACAGGACGCAGTGGCTACAGTACACACTGGCTACAGGACGCAGTGGCTACAAGAGACAGTGGCTACAGGACACAGTGGCTACATGACCTAGTTGCTACAGGACACAGTGGCTACAAGAGACAGTGGCTACAGGACACAGTGGCTACAGGACACAGTAGCTACAAGAGACAGTGGCTACAAGAGACAGTGGCTACAGGACACAGTGGCTACAGGACACAGTGGCTACAGGACACAGTGACTACAGGACACAGTGGCTACAGGACACAGTGGCTACAGGACACAGTGGCTACAGGACACAGTGGCTACAGGACACAGTGGCTACAGGACACAGTGGCTACAGGACACAGTGGCTACAGGACACAGTGGCTACAGGACACAGTGGTTACAGGACACAGTGACTACAGTACACAGTGGCTACAGGACACAGTGGTTACAGGACACAGTGGTTACAGGACACAGTGGCTACAGGACACAGTGGCTACAGGACACAGTGGCTGTAAGAGACAGTGGCTACAGGACACAGTGTCTACATGACACAGTGGCTACAGGACACAGTGGCTACAGGACACAGTGGCTGTAAGAGACAGTGGCTACAGGACACAGTGGCTACAGGACACAGTGGCTACAGGACACAGTGGCTGTAAGAGACAGTGGCTACAGGACACAGTGTCTACATGACACAGTGGCTACAGGACACAGTGGCTACAGGACACAGTGGCTGTAAGAGACAGTGGCTACAGGACACAGTGGCTACAGGACACAGTGGCTACAGGACACAGTGGCTGTAAGAGACAGTGGCTACAGGACACAGTGGCTAGAGGACACAGTGGCTACAGGACACAGTGGTTACAGGACACAGTGGCTACAGGACACAGTGTCTACATGACACAGTGACTACAAGATTCAGTGTCTACAGGACACAGTGGCTACATGACACAGTGGCTACATGACACAGTGACTACAAAACACAGTGGCTACAGGACACAGTGGCTACAGGACACAGTGGTTACAGGACACAGTGGCTACAGGACACAGTGGCTACAGGACACAGTGGCTACAGGACACAGTGACTACAAAACACAGTGGCTACAGGACACAGTGGTTACAGGACACAGTGGCTACAGGACACAGTGGCTACAGGACACAGTGGCTACAGGAACCAGTGGCTACAGTACACACTGGCTACAGGACACAGTGACTACAGTACACACTGGCTACAGTACACACTGGCTACAGGACACAGTGACAACAGGACACAGTGGTTACAGGACACAGTGGTTACAGGACACAGTGGCTACAGGACACAGTGTCTGCAGAACACAGTGCCTACAGGACACAGTGACTACAGGACACAGTGGCTACAGGACACAGCGGCTACAGGACACAGTGGCTACAGGACACAGTGGTTACAGGACACAGTGACTACAGTACACAGTGACTACAGGACACAGTGGTTACAGGACACAGTGGTTACAGGACACAGTGGTTACAGGACACAGTGGCTACAAGACACAGTGTCTACAGGACACAGTGGCTACAGTACACACTGGCTACAGGACACAGTGACTACAGGACACAGTGGTTACAGGACACAGTGACTACAGTACACACTGGCTACAGGACACAGTGGTTACAGGACACAGTGGCTACAGGACACAGTGTCTACAGGACACAGTGGTTACAGGACACAGTGGCTACAGGACACAGTGTCTACAGGACACAGTGGCTACAGGACACAGTGGTTACAGGACACAGTGGTTACAGGACACAGTGGTTACAGGACACAGTGGCTACAGGACACAGTGGCTACATGACACAGTGGCTACATGACACAGTGACTACAGGACACAGTGGCTACAGGACACAGTGACTACAGGACACAGTGGCTACAGGACACAGTGGCTATAAGAGACAGTGGCTACAAGATTCAGTGTCTACAGGACACAGTGGCTACAGGACACAGTGGCTACAGGATACAGTGGTTACAGGACACAGTGGCTACAGGACACAGTGGTTACAGGACACAGTGGCTACATGATACAGTGACTACAGGACACAGTGGCTACATGACACAGTGACTACAAAACACAGTGGCTACAGGACACAGTGTCTACAGGACACAGTGGCTACAGGACACAGTGGCTACAGGACACAGTGGCTACAGGACACAGTGGCTACAGGACACAGTGGCTACAGGACACAGTGGCTAATGGACGCAGTGGCTACAGGACACAGTGGCTACAGGACACAGTGGCTACAGGACACAGTGGTTACATGACACAGTGGCTACAGGACACAGTGGCTACAGAACACAGTGACTACAAAACACAGTGGCTACAGGACACAGTAGCCACAGGACACAGTGGCTACAAGGGACAGTGGCTACAGGACACAGTGGCTACAGGACACAGTGGCTACAGGACACAGTGGTTACAGGACACAGTGGCTACAGGACACAGTGGCTACAGGACACAGTGGTTACATGACACAGTGGCTACAGGACACAGTGGCTACAGAACACAGTGACTACAAAACACAGTGGCTACAGGACACAGTAGCCACAGGACACAGTGGCTACAAGGGACAGTGGCTACAGGACACAGTGGTTACAGGACACAGTGGTTACAGGACACAGTGGCTACAGGACACAGTGGCTACATGACACAGTGGCTACATGACACAGTGACTACAGGACACAGTGGCTACAGGACACAGTGACTACAGGACACAGTGACTACAGGACACAGCGGCTACAGGACACAGTGGCTAATGGACGCAGTGGATACAGGACACAGTGGCTACAGGACACAGTGGCTACAGGACACAGTGGTTACAGGACACAGTGGTTACAGGACACAGTGGTTACAGGACACAGTGGTTACAGGACACAGTGGCTACAGGACACAGTGGCTACAGAACACAGTGGCTACAGGACACAGTGGTTACAGGACACAGTGGCTACAGGACACAGTGGCTACAGAACACAGTGGTTACAGGACACAGTGGTTACAGGACACAGTGGCTACAGGACACAGTGGCTACAGGACACAGTGGTTACAGGACACAGTGGCTACAGGACACAGTGGCTACAGGACACAGTGGCTACAGAACACAGTGACTACAAAACACAGTGACTACAGGACACAGTGGCTACAAGGGACAGTGTCTACAGGACACAGTGGTTACAGGACACAGTGGCTACATGACACAGTGGCTACAGGACACAGTGGCTACAGGACACAGTGGCTACAAGGGACAGTGTCTACAGGACACAGTGGTTACAGGACACAGTGGCTACAGGACACAGTGGCTACAGGACACAGTGGCTACAGGACACAGTGGCTACAGGACACAGTGGCTACAGGACACAGTGGTTACAGGACACAGTGGCTACAGGACACAGTGGCTACAGGACACAGTGGCTACAGGACACAGTGGTTACAGGACACAGTGACTACAGGACACAGTGGCTACAGGACACAGTGGCTACAGGACACAGTGACTACAGGACACAGTGGCTACAGGACACAGTGGCTACAGGACACAGTGGTTACAGGACACAGTGGCTACAGGACACAGTGGCTACAGGACACAGTGGCTACAGGACACAGTGGTTACAGGACACAGTGACTACAGGACACAGTGGCTACAGGACACAGTGGCTACAGGACACAATGGCTACAGGACACAGTGGCTACAGGACACAGTGGTTACAGGACACAGTGGCTACAGGACACAGTGGTTACAGGACACAGTGGTTACAGGACACAGTGACTACAGGACACAGTGGCTACAAGGGACAGTGACTACAGGACACAGTGGCTACAAGATTCAGTGTCTACAGGACACAGTGGCTACAGGACACAGTGGCTACAGGACACAGTGGCTACATGACACAGTGACTACAGGATACAGTGGCTACAGGACACAGTGGCTGCAGGACACAGTGGCTACAGGACACAGTGGCTACAGGACACAGTGGCTACAGGACACAGTGTCTACAGGACACAGTGGCTACAGGACACAGTGGCTACAGGACACAGTGGTTACAGGACACAGTGACTACAAAACACAGTGGCTACAGGACACAGTGGCTACAGAACACAGTAGCTACAGGACACAGTGGTTACAGGACACAGTGGCTACAGGACACAGTGGCTACAGGACACAGTGGTTACAGTACACAGTGGCTACAGAACACAGTGGCTACAGGACACAGTGGCTACAGGACACAGTGGTTACAGGACACAGTGGCTACAGGACACAGTGGCTACAGGACACAGTGGCTACAGGACACAGTGGCTACAGGACACAGTGGCTACAGGACACAGTGGCTACAGGACACAGTGGTTACAGGACACAGTGGCTACAGGACACAGTGGCTACAGGACACAGTGGCTACATGACACAGTGACTACAAAACACAGTGGCTACAGGACACAGTGGTTACAGGACACAGTGTTTACAGGACACAGTGGCTACAGGACACAGTGGCTACAGGGCACAGTGGCTACAGGACACAGTGGCTGTAAGAGACAGTGGCTACAGGACACAGTGTCTACATGACACAGTGGCTACAGGACACAGTGGCTACAGGACACAGTGGCTGTAAGAGACAGTGGCTACAGGACACAGTGGCTACAGGACACAGTGGCTACAGGACACAGTGGCTGTAAGAGACAGTGGCTACAGGACACAGTGTCTACATGACACAGTGACTACAAGATTCAGTGTCTACAGGACACAGTGGCTACATGACACAGTGGCTACATGACACAGTGACTACAAAACACAGTGGCTACAGGACACAGTGGCTACAGGACACAGTGGTTACAGGACACAGTGGCTACAGGACACAGTGGCTACAGGACACAGTGGCTACAGGACACAGTGGTTACAGGACACAGTGGCTACAGGACACAGTGACTACAAAACACAGTGGCTACAGGACACAGTGGTTACAGGACACAGTGGCTACAGGACACAGTGGCTACAGGACACAGTGGCTACAGGAACCAGTGGCTACAGTACACACTGGCTACAGGACACAGTGACTACAGTACACACTGGCTACAGTACACACTGGCTACAGGACACAGTGACAACAGGACACAGTGGTTACAGGACACAGTGGTTACAGGACACAGTGGCTACAGGACACAGTGTCTGCAGAACACAGTGCCTACAGGACACAGTGACTACAGGACACAGTGGCTACAGGACACAGCGGCTACAGGACACAGTGGCTACAGGACACAGTGTCTACAGGACACAGTGGCTACAGTACACACTGGCTACAGGACACAGTGACTACAGGACACAGTGGTTACAGGACACAGTGACTACAGTACACAGTGGTTACAGGACACAGTGACTACAGTACACACTGGCTACAGGACACAGTGACTACAGGACACAGTGGTTACAGGACACAGTGACTACAGTACACACTTGCTACAGGACACAGTGACTACAGGACACAGTGGTTACAGGACACAGTGGTTACAGGACACAGTGGTTACAGGACACAGTGGCTACAAGACACAGTGTCTACAGGACACAGTGGCTACAGTACACACTGGCTACAGGACACAGTGACTACAGGACACAGTGGTTACAGGACACAGTGACTACAGTACACACTGGCTACAGGACACAGTGGCTACAGGACACAGTGACTACAGGACACAGTGGCTACAAGGGACAGTGTCTACAGGACACAGTGGTTACAGGACACAGTGGCTACAGGACACAGTGTCTACAGGACACAGTGGCTACAAGGGACAGTGTCTACAGGACACAGTGGTTACAGGACACAGTGGCTACAGGACACAGTGGTTACAGGACACAGTGGCTACAGGACACAGTGTCTACAGGACACAGTGGCTACAAGGGACAGTGTCTACAGGACACAGTGGTTACAGGACACAGTGGCTACAGGACACAGTGGCTACAAGGGACAGTGTCTACAGGACACAGTGTTTACAGGACACAGTGGCTACAGGACACAGTGGTTACAGGACACAGTGGCTACAGGACACAGTGGCTACAGGACACAGTGACTACAGGACACAGTGGCTACAAGGGACAGTGTCTACAGGACACAGTGGTTACAGGACACAGTGGTTACAGGACACAGTGGTTACAGGACACAGTGGCTACAGGACACAGTGGCTACATGACACAGTGACTACAAAACACAGTGGCTACAGGACACAGTGGCTACAGAACACAGTGGTTACAGGACACAGTGGCTACAGGACACAGTGGCTACATGACACAGTGGTTACAGGACACAGTGGTTACAGGACACAGTGGCTACAGGACACTGTGGCTACAGGACACAGTGGCTACAGGATACAGTGGCTACAGGACACAGTGGCTACAGGACACAGTGGCTGCAGGACGCAGTGGCTATAAGAAACAGTGGCTACAGGACACAGTGGCTACAGGACACAGTGGCTAAAGGACGCTGTGGCTACAGGACGCACTGGCTACAGGACGCAGTGGCTACAGGACACACTGGCTACAGGACGCAGTGGCTACAGTACACACTGGCTACAGGACGCAGTGGCTACAAGAGACAGTGGCTACAGGACACAGTGGCTACATGACCTAGTTGCTACAGGACACAGTGGCTACAAGAGACAGTGGCTACAGGACACAGTGGCTACAGGACACAGTAGCTACAAGAGACAGTGGCTACAAGAGACAGTGGCTACAGGACACAGTGGCTACAGGACACAGTGGCTACAGGACACAGTAGCTACAAGAGACAGTGGCTACAAGAGACAGTGGCTACAGGACACAGTGGCTGCAGGGACAAAAATACAAGGCACAGTGGATCTTAAGGCATTGGATACAAGAGGTAGTGTATACAAGAGACAGTAGATGCAAGGGACAGTGGATACAATAGACAGTGGATACAGGAGACAGTATATGCCAGGGGTGGGGAATACAATACACAGTGGATACAAGAGACAGTAGATACAAGAGCAAGAAACAGTTGTTACAAAAGACATTGCCTACACGAAACAGCGGGTAGAAGAGACAGTGGTTACAAGAGACAGTGAATATAAGAGACAGTGGATACAACAGACAATAATTGCAAAAGACAGTGAATATAAGAGACAGTGGATACAACAGACAGGGGTTACAAGAGACAGTGGATACATCAGTGGTTACTAGAGACAGTGGATACAAGAGACAGTGGATACAAGAGGCAGTGGCTACAAGAGACAATGGATACAAGAGACAGTGGCTACAAGAGACAATGGATACAAGAGACAGTGGTAACAAGCGACAGCGGATATAAGAGACAATGGATACAACAGAAATTAGTTACAAGAGTCAGTGAATACCACAGACAGTGATTACATGAGACAGCGAATACAAGAGACAGTCGATATAATAATAACAAGAAGGGCAAAGCCCATACGACTCACATGCTTGACCTTGACCTTTACATGACCTTCACCTTTACATGGCCTTGACCTTCAGGTGTCCTTCAAGGTCAAACAACTAAAACTAGCAATGACATCATACACTAAGAACTGCTTTACACATTTTCCTACCAAAATACATGTGACCTTGACCCAAGGTCAACGTCATCCAAGGTCATGCAACACAAAGCTGTTAATTCAAGACATAGGAAGCGCAATGGTGCTTATTGGCACTTTCTACCATGAGATATGGTCACTTTTAGTGGTTCACTACCCCATTTTGGTCACATTTCATAAGGGTCAAAGTGACATTGACCTTGATGATATGTGACCAAATGTGGCTCACGATAAAGGTATAACATGTATACTACAATGTTATGAAGTTTGGAAGAGTTATTTTAAATAGTTCAGGGTCAAGGTCACTTCAAAATATGTATACAATCCAACTTTAAAGAGTTCCTGTGACCTTGACCTTTGAGCAAAGTCAAGTCACTATGTATGGTTTTGTACGCCTTGTCATCCTACACTATCATGCCAAATTGAGTGTTGATAGACTTAATAGTCTCCGAGAAAAATCCAACGTTAAAGTTTTTTTACGGATTAAAGGATGCCCGGACGCCCGGTCTGCCCGGACGCCCGAACGGACACCTGGACGCCCGGACGGACAGCACAGGTGACCTATTATGAAAGTGTAACATGTGTACTACAGTGTTATGAAGTTTGGAAAAGTTATCTTTCATAGTTCAGAGTCAAGGTCACTTCAAAATATGTATACAATCCAACTTTAAAGAGCTCCTGTGACCTTGACCTTGAAGCAACGTCAATCAAACTGGTATCAAAAGATAGGAATTACGGTGCCCTATATATCATATATAGGTCAGGTATTCAAACTCACAAACTTCAGAGAAAATTGGGAAAATGTGAAAAATGGCTGTTTTTTAGACAACATTTACGGCCCCTGCGACCTTGACCTTGAAGCAAGGTGAAATCACAATGTATGTTTTTTGACGCGTTATTATCATACACGATCATTCCAAATTGGGTGTTGATAGACTTAATAGTCTTTGAGAAAAATCCAACCTTAAAGTTTTTCAAGGACGCCCGGACGCCCGGACGGATGACAAGGGTGAGTACATAGACTCACTTTTGCTTTGCATGTGAGTCAATAATAATAATAATAATAATAATAATAATAATAATAATAATAATAATAATAATAATAATAATAATAATAATAATAATAACATTAACAATAACAATAACAATAACCATAACAATAACAACAACAATAACAATAACAATAATAATATTAACAAGAAGGGCAAAGCCGATACGACTCACATGCTTGACATTGACCTTTATATGACATTGACCTTCAGGTGACCTTCAAGGTCAAGGTTAAACAACTAAACCTACCAATGACATCATACACAAAGAAATGCTTTACACATTTTTCCTACCAAAATACCTGTGACCTTGACCCAAGGTCAAGGTCATCCAAGGTCATGCAACACAAAGCTGTTAATTCAAGACATAGGAAGCACAATGGTGCTTATTGGCACTTTCTACCATGAGATATAGTCACTTTTAGTGGTTCACTACCCCATTTTGGTCACATTTCATAAGGGTCAAAGTGACCTTGACCTTGATGATATGTGACCAAATGTGTCACATGATACAAGTGTAACATGTGCCCCACATAATTATTAAGTTTGAAACAGTTATCTTCCATAGTTCAGGGTCAAGGTCACTTCAAAATATGTATACAATCCAACTTTGAAGAGCTCCTGTGACCTTGACCTTGAAGCAAGGTCAACCAAACTGGTATCAAAAGATAGGGCTTGCTTTGACCTATATACCACTTGTAGCTAAGGTCGCCATTCTCAATAACGTGGGAGAAAATTGGGAAAATGTGAAAAATGACTGTTTTTGAGACCACATTTATGGCTCCTGTGACCTTGACCTTGAAGCAAGGTCAAGTCACTATGTATGTTTTTTGAGGCCTTGTCATCATACACCATCATGCCACATTTGGTGTTGATAGACTTAATAGTCTCCGAGAAAAATCCAACGTTTAAGTTTTTTACGGACGCCCGGACGGACGGACGGACGCCCGGACGGACGGACGGACGGACGGACGCCCGGACGGACGGACGACACGGCTCAGTACATAGACTCACTTTTGCTTCGCATGTGAGTCAATAATAATAATAATAATGATAATAATAATAATAACAAGAAGAGCAAAGCCCATACGACTCACATGCTTGACCTTGACCTTTAGATGACCTTGACCTTCAGGTGACCTTCAAGGTCAAGGTCATACAACTAAACTTACCAATGCCATCATACACTAAGAACTGCTTTACACATTTTCCCTACCAAAAAACCTGTGACCTTGACCTAACGTCAAGGTCATCCAAGGTCATGCAACAAAAAGTTGTTAATTCAAGACATAGGAAGCACAATGGTGCTTATTGGCACTTTCTACCATGAGATATGGTGACTTTTAGTGGTTCACTACCCCATTTTGGTCACATTTCATAAGGGTCAAAGTGACCTTGACCTTGATGATATGTGACCAAATGTGTCTCATGATGAAAGTATAACATATGCCCCACATAATTCTTAAGTTTGAAACAGTTATCTTCCATAGTTCAGGGTCAAGGTCACTTCAAAATATGTATACAATCCAACTTTGAAGAGCTCCTGTGACCTTGACCTTGAAGCAAGGTCAATTAAACTGGTACCAAAAGATAGGGCTTACATTGCCCTATATACCATATATAGGTGAGGTATCCAATCTCAAAATCGTTAGAGAAAATAGAGAAAATGTGAATAATGACTGTTTTTTAGACAACATTTATGGCCCCTGCGACCTTGACCTTGAAGCAAGGACACGTCATTATGTATGTTTTTTGAGGTCTTGTCATCATACACCATCATGCCACATTTGGTATTGATAGACTTAATAGTCTTCGAGAAACATCTAACGTAAAAGTTTTTGGACGCCTGGACGTCCAGACGCCCGGACGCCCGGGCGGACGAAACGGGTGAGTACATAGAATCACTTTTGCTTCGCATGTGAGTCAATAATAATAATAATAATAATAATAATAATAATAATAATAATAATAATAATAATAATAATAATAATAATAATCATAACAGTAATAATAATAATAATAATAATAATAATAATAATAATAATAATAATAATAATAATAATTATGATAATAATAATAATAATAATAATAATAATAATAATAATAATAATAATAATGATAATGATAATAATAATAATAATAATAATAATAATAATAATAATAATAATAATAATAATAATAATAATAATAAATATAATAATAATATTAATAATAATAATAATAATAATAATAATAATAATAATAATAATAATAATAATAATATATCTCATTTACGCACATACCTTCCCTTGGCAGGCAAGCTCATGGCGTTTACAATCCAATGAATCAACACACATACAACCGCTTAACACCACAATCCTACAAAAACTCACACACTACACACATAATTAAACAAGAAGGGCAAAGCCCATACGACTCACATGCTTGACTTTTACATGACCTTGACCTTCAGATGACCTTCAAGATAAAACAACTAAACCTACCAATGACATCATATACTAAGAAATGCTTTACACATTTTTCTTCCCAAAATACATGTGACCTTGACCCAAGGTCAATGTCTTCCAAGGTCATGCAATACAAAGCTGTTAATTCAAGACATAGGAAGCGCAATGGTGCTTATTGGCTCTTTCTACCATGAGATATGGTCACTTTTAGTGATTCACTACCCCAATTTGGTCACATTTCATAAGAGTCAAAGTGACCTTGACCTTGATGATATGTAACCAAATGTGTCTCACGATGAAGTATAACATGTGTACTACAATCTTATGACGTTTGGAAGAGTTATCTTCCATAGGTCAGGGTCAAGGTCACTTCAAAATATGTATAAAATTCAACTTTAAAGAGCTCCTGTGACCTTGAGTTTGAAGCAAGGTCAAGTCACTATGTATGTTTTGTGAGGCCTGGTCATCCTACACTATCAAGCCAAATTGGGTGTTGATAGACTTATTAGTGTCCGAGACAAATTCAACATTAAACTTTTTTTACGGATAAAAGGACGCCCGGACGCCGGGTCGAACGGTGACCTTGACCTTGATGATATGTGACCAAATATGTCTAATGATGAAAGTATACCATGTGCCCCACATAATTATTAAGTTTGAAACAGTTATCTTCCATAGTTCAGGGTCAAGGTCACTTCAACATATGTATATAATTAAACTTTGAAGAGCTCATGTGACCTTGAGCTTAAAGCAAGGTCAAGTCACTATGTATTTTTTGTGAGACCTTGTCATCCTACACCATCAACCAAATTGGGTGTTGATAGACTTTATAGTCTCCGAGAAAAATCCAACGTTAAAGTTTTTTTAGGATTACAGGACGCCCAGACGTCCGGACACCTGGACGCCCGGACGGATGCCCGGACGGACGACACAGGTGACCTAGTATAAAAGTAGAACATGTGTACTACAATGTTACGAAGTTTGGAAGAGTAATATTACATAGTTCAGGGTAAAGGTCACTTCAAAAAATATGTATGCAATCCAACTTTAAAGAGCTCCTGTGACCTTGACCTTGAAGCAAGCTCAATAAAACTGGTATTAAAAGATAGGGATTACTTTGCCCTATAAACCACATATAGATCAGGTATCCAATTTCGAAAACGTTAGTCAAAAATTGGGAAAATGTGAAAAATGTGTGTTTTTTTAGACGGCCCCTGCGACCTTGACCTTGAAGCAAGGTCAAGTCACCATGTATGTTTTTGTACGCCTTGTTATCCAACACCATCATGCCAAATTGGTTGTTGATAGACTTAATAGTCTCCGAGAAAAATCCAATGTTAAAGTTTGTACGGACGCCCGGACGCCTGGACGGACGAAACGGGTGAGTACATAGACTCACTTTTGCTTCGCATGTGAGTAAAAAATTTAATCCAATAAAACAAACTATGCAATATACACAGCACTTGCAGGCAAGGTCAAGTAAGGCGAAACAGCTCAGCGGGAAAGGCGGATCGGAAAACGTGGGTCTTTAGAGCACTTTTAAACTGGGGCAGAGTTTCAGAATGACGGACTGAGAGAGAGACTATTACAGGTTACAGGTCCAATACAGGAGAAGGCACGCTGTCCTTGAGTTTTCTTGTTACGGCGGAGTACCTTAAGTATTCTAGAGTCAGCAGCTGAGCGTAGAGATCTGGAGGGCGTGTAGCCTGTAAGAATTTCTGTAAGAGCGTGTGGTACGGTGTTGTTGATGGCCTTGAACACAAAGTAGCAAGTTTATAATCTATCCTCTGAGAGTTGGGGAGCCAGTGAAGTGCATGTAGGAGTGGAGAGACATGGGTACGCTTGGGACATCGAACAACTAGCCTAGCAGCACAATTCTGAACTTTCTGGAGTTTGTTAAGCAGAGTGGCAGGGATGCATGCGAGAAGAGAGTTTCCATAGTCGAGACGAGACAGAGCAAGTGATGTGATGAGCGTTTTGGTGGCCTGCTGAGAAAAATAATGACGAATGGTACTAATTTTCCTTAACTCATAATATGCTTACTGACAGACTTTGTTGACATGAGCTCTCATTGACAGATCATAGTCAAACATGACGCTTAAATTTCTAACAGACGAGAGAAGACAGTGGATACAACAGGCAGTGGATTTAACAGACAATGGATGCAACAGACAGAGGTTACAAGATACATTGAGTACAAGAGACAGTGGATATAAGAGACAGTGGATACAACAGACAGTGAGTACAAGAGCCAGTAGATATAAGAGACAGTGGATACAAAAGACAGTGGTTACAAGATTCAGTGGATACAACATACAGTGGGTACAAGAGACAATGAGTACAAGACACAGTGGATATAAAAGAGAGTGGATACAACAGGCAGTGGTTACAAGAGACAGTGAGTACAAGAGACAGTGGATACAAAAGCAAGAGACAGTGAGCACAAAAGACAGTGGATACAGGGGACAATAGAGACAAGAGACAGGGGTTACAAGAGACCGTGGATACAAGGAACAGTCGACACAAGAGTCAGTGGATTCAAGAAAGAGTGGATGTAAGGAATAATGGATACAAGACACTGTGGAAACAAGGGACAGTGCAGATAAGGAACTGTGGAAACAAAATACAGTAGATATCACAGACAGTGGATACAAAAGAAAGTGGATACACGAGACAGTGGACACCGTGGATAGTGGTTACAAAGGACACAGTGGTTACAAAGAACAGTGGTCACAAAGGACACAGTGGTCACAACGAACATTGGTCACAAAGAACAGTGGTTACAAAGGACACAGTGGTCACAAAGGACACATTGGTCACAAAGAACAGTGGTCACAAAGGACACAGTGGTCACAAAGGACACAGTGGTCACAAAGAACAGTGGTCACAAAGAACGGTAGTCACAAAGGACACAGTGGTCACAAATGATTGTGGATACAAAAGACAGGGGACACCGTGGATAGTGGTCACAAAGGACACTGTGGTCACAAAGGACACAGTGGTTACAAAGAACAGTGGTTACAAAGGACACAGTGTTTACAAGGGACACAGTGGTTACAAAGGACACAGTGGTCACAAAGGACACAGTGGTCACAAAGGACACAGTGGTTACAAAGGACACAGTGGTTACAAAGAACAGTGGTTACAAAGGACACAGTGGTCACAAAGGACACAGTGGTTACAACGAACATTGGTCACAAAGAACAGTGGTTACAAAGGACACAGTGGTCACAAAGGACACATTGGTTACAAAGAACAGTGGTCACAAAGAACAGTGGTCACAAAGAACAGTGGTTGCAAAGGACACAGTGGTCACAAAAGACACATTGGTTACAAAGAACAGTGGTCACAAAGGACACAGTGGTCACAAAGAACAGTGGTCACAAAGAACGGTAGTCACAAAGGACACAGTGGTCACAAATGATTGTGGATACAAAAGACAGGGGACACCGTGGATAGTGGTCACAAAGG
>JAWQFJ010016212.1:35000-43267 GCA_034096865.1 Theodoxus fluviatilis
CACTCGAGCGAACCACCATGTGTACTGGGCCAGCTTCGCCCTCGAACGCCGGCATGCGATTCCACTACACCTGAGAGAACCGCCACGTGCCCGACGCCCACTCATTCTCACACTCTTCCTCCAACTGAAGTGCGAGACGTTCCTCTACTACACAGCGCGCGATATGACCTCCATACGATCAAGCTTCCACGTGGAATTCGGCGCCAGTCATTCTCTCCCTCCTGAAGCGAAGTTTCCTTCCACCTCCACTCGACAGCGTAACCACGTGCTTGCAGAGCTAATGAGCACGACTCCACGTGGCAGCCAGGTAACAATACAGCAAGGAACAAGTTTCGTCGTTTGAGCTTTTCGTCGACCTCCTGTTTTTCCTGTGCTGCTACCCCCTCCCCTCTCTCCCTTGTCTACATTCACTTGCGCCGCTGCAACTATTGTCCTGAAGAAAGGAACTCCTTCGTGAAAGCGGACTTCTGTGAAATTGAGTTGACCACTCCGTTTTTTCTTCAGAAACCACGTGTTTCGTCAGACAGCCTACGAAGTCAGGAGTACTTTTTTAATGGTTGGCAAGCCCTAGCTATTATCTTTACATTACTATTCTTTAATTATCCATTTCTGAATTATTATCCAAACAAATTAAAGTGATTTAATGTTGACATGTGTCCTCATTGTTCATTCCGTCTTGTTCAATCGTTTCGATAGAATGACTGTGAGATAGTGTTGCCAGTTTGGCTGTGTGTGTGTGTGTGTGTTTCCCCGAGACATATTATTTAAAGAAAACGAGCTAGCCGACTGCGTAACAGCAACACAAACATAACGGCAAGTAAGCAGTTGAATACTAACAATACACATACAGAATGGTATGTAAGCAGTCCAATACTACTAATACACATACAGAATGGTATGTAAGCAGTTCAATACTACCAATACACATACAGAATGGTAATGGTATGTAAGCAGTCCAATATTACTAATACACATACAGAATAGTATGTAAGCAGTCCAATACTACCAATACACATACATAATGGTATGTAAGCAGTCCAATACTACTAATACACATACAGAATGGTATGTACGCAGTCCAATACTACTAATACACAAACAAAATGGCATGTGTATTTTTTGCCGTTGAATTCAAGAGTCATAAACTCTCCTGGCCTCGATGTATTTTTCTTTTTCTGTAGCTTCTTTACAGCAGACATATTTGTAGAGGAGTTTTCTGTGCATTTTCTTTGCATGCAAGCATTCCGCATCGTGTATTCCATTGTTCGTTTGAATGACATGTAAGCTATCAGAATGGCATGTAATCAGTCCAATGCAGTCCAATCCTCAGACTGAATGCCTTGTACGCAGTCCAATACAGTCCAATACATAAACGGAATAGAACGTAAACAGTTCAACATTGTTCAATACACAAGCAAGATGGCTTGCAGGCAGAACAATAGAGTCCAATACACAGACAAGAAGGGCAAAGCCCATACAACTCACACGATTGACCTTGACCTTTATATGACCTTGACCTTCAGGTGACCTTCAAGGTCAAGGTCAAACAACTAAACCTACCAATGACATCATTCACTAAGAACTGCTTTACATTTTTCCTACCAAAATACACGTGACCTTGACCCAAGGTCAAGGTCATCCAAGGTCATGCAACACAAAGCTGTTAATTCAAGACATAGGAAGCACAATGGTGCTTATTGGCAATTTCTACCATGAGATATGGTCACTTTTAGTGGTTCACTACCCCATTTTGGTCACATTTCATAAGGGTCAAAGTGACCTTGACCCTGATGATATGTGACCAAATGTGTCTCACAATGAAAGTATAATATGTGCCCCACATAATTATTAAGTTTGAAACAGTTATCCTCCATAGTTCAGGGTCAAGGTCACTTCAAAATAGGTATACAATCCAACTTTGAAGAGCTCCTGTTACCTTGACCTTGAAGCAAGGTCAACCAAACTGGTATCAAAAGATAGGGCTTACATTGTCCTATATACCATATAATATTTTATAGGTGAGGTATCCAATCTTAAAAACGTCAGAGAAAATTGAGAAAATGTGAATAATGACTGTTTTTTAGACAACATTTATGGCCCCTGCGACCTTGTCCTTGAAGCAAGGACAAGTCACTATGTATGTTTTTTGAGGCCTTGTCATCATACACCATCATGCCACATTTGGTATTGATAGACTTAATAGTCTCTGAGAAAAATCCAACGTTAAAAGTTTTTGGACGCCCGGACGCCCGGACCGGACGCCCGGACCAGACGCCCGGACCGGACGCCCGGACGGACGAAAAGGGTGAGTACATAGACTCACTTTTGCTTCGCATGTGAGTCAAAAATGGCATGTGTGCAGTCCAATACAGTCATATTCAGACAGAATGGCATGTACCCATGTCCAGTACATAAACGGAATAGCATGTAAACAGTCCAATACTGTTCAACACACAAACAACAAGGCTTGCACTCAGTGCAATACAGTCCAATACACATACGTTGTGGTATGTGAACAGTCCAATGCAGTCCAATACATAAATGGAATGGCATATAAGCAGTCCAATACTGTCCAATATACAAACAACATTGCTTGCAAACAGTACAATTCAGACCAATACACAGAGTGGCATGCATGCAGTACAGTGCAATACAGAGACTGAATCGCATGCTCTTATTCCAATACAATCCAATACATAAACGGAATGGCATGTAAGCAGTCCAATACTGCCCAATACACACACAGCATGGTTTGCACATAGTAAAATACAGTCCAATACACTGATTGGTATGTAAGCATTTCAATATTGTTCAATACACAACACGGATTGCATGCAAATATGATTCAATACGCAAATATAGCTTGTACACACCCCAGCACAGTTCATTACACATACACTGACCTTTAAACACAGTCCAATCTACAGTCAACATGGCTTGCATGAAGAAAATACAGCCCAATACATAAAAACATGCCTTCCATACACTCTGGTACAGTCCAATTCACAAGCTACACAGCTTGCACACACTCCGATGTGGTCATTACACAAACTACATGGCTTGCACACACTCCAATAGTCCAATACACAGACATTGAGATTTAAACAGACTCTGATACACAGTGTGATGGTCTCCCATCTGTGAGCTCAGCCAAGCGGATCAAGGCAATGAATAGAGAATGCAGCGATTGTTCTCCAGGCCCATCTGTGCACCAAGCCACATTTGAAGTTAGAGTTACTGGAAGAGAAGGTAGCTATTGTTATCTTGAGGTCCAAGTGCAGGTGCAGGCCAGCGTGGCGTGTCAAGCATTAAGGAAGCGCTCTGTCAGGGTCCTGTTGGAGAGCTAGAACATTAGCCCTCCCAGGGAGTAGTTAATTATACGAATTTCAACGACAATTTAGGCTGGGACTGCAGCAGTCTCCCAAAATGTGGGTGGAGTCAACGCGGTCAACCCCGGCATGTCACACAGGAGTGGCTCGCCACTCAGCATCCAGGTTCATGAAAAGCAACGAGAGTCGTCGCCCTCTTCACTTCGGACTAACCACGCAAGCAGAGCACAAGGCTCGCCCCGAAGCCCCTGCTGAGACAGAATATTCCCTCCAACTCGTCTCAGAGGTGCCTGACCATCAACGCTGCTGTCGAAGACCCTTTTGTTACGAACGGAGACGAGTCTCCATCAACGCTGCCCACCAGAGCTGCTCTTGCCGCTACCCCATCAACGCTACCCACCAGAACTGCTGTTGCCGCTACCCCCTCAATGCTGTTGTCATCACCCCCGTCTGCTGAGACTAGAGACAAGTTCCCACCAACGATGCCGTCGCCGCTATACTCCTTCAGCGGTAACTGTGAATCCCTACCTTCCTCTGGAAAATTCTGGACTTGAAAGTCAGTAAACTCGTGTTGTAAGAACATTGTTCATCGACGAACATTCGGAGAACGTTTCCCCCAGACTCATGAGATAAGTCATCCAAGTGGAACTGAGGGTAACGTTATATTCATTAATTAAGGCTGGCCTAGTACTAACTAATCTTCTTGTGCATGCTTGATTTTTGCAGGAATATATTATAGTTTGTCATTACTTGATTAAATCATTATTAATTGATTCCTCATGACCTTTTTCTTCTGGTTTTGAGAGAAACAGACAGCGCGAATGAAAGCAGTGACTGCTATGTGTGCAAGTCAGGCTTCATCCAACGAATGATAAATTACCATACCCCTAGACCCAGAGGCGACTTGTAACAACAGGGAACATGGCTTTGTGCATTCCATTAGACAAACAAAATGGCTTGTACACACGCCAATACAGTCCAATACACAGACACGGAGATTTAAACACAGTCCAATACATAGGGAACATGACTTGTGTGTAGTCCAATACACACAATACATGGCTTGCACACACTCCAAAATAGTCCAATACACAAACACATTTGCTAGAACACTCTCTAAAAAGTCTAATACACACAGTCCAACGCACAGGAAACATGGCCTGTGTGCAGTCCAATTCACAAACAACATTGCTAAAACACTCTCCAAAACAGCCCAATACACACAGTTTAATACACAGTAAACATGGCTTGCGTGCATTCAATACACAAACAACATGGTTTGCACACATTCCAATATAGTCCAGGAAACCGAGACTGAGATGTCTACATAGTTCAACAAGAAGGGCAAAGCCCATGCGACTCACATGCTTGACCTTGACCTTTACATGACCTTGACCTTCAGGGGACCTTCAAGGTGAACCAACTAAACCTACCAATGACATCATACACTAAGAACTGCTTTACACATTTTTCCTACCAAAATACATGTGACCTTGACCCAAGGTCAACGTCATCCAAGGTCATGCAACACAAAGCTGTTAATTCAAGACATAGGAAGCACAATGGTGCTTATTGGCACTTTCTACCATGAGATATGGTCACTTTTAGTGGTTCACTACCCCATTTTAGTCACATTTCATAAGGGTCAAAGTGACCTTGACCTTGATGACATGTGACCAAATGTGTCTCATGATAAAAGTATAACATGTTCCCCACATAATTATTAAGTTTGAAACAGTTATCTTCCATAGTTCAGGGTCAAGGTCACTTCAAAATATGTATACAATCCAACTTTAAAGAGCTCCTGTGACCTTGACCTTGAAGCAAGGTCAATCAAACTGGTATGAAAAGATAGGGATTACTTTGCCCTATATACCATACATAGGTCAGGTATCCAATCTTACAAACGTCAGAAAAAATTGGGGAAATGTGAAAAATGGCAGATTTTTAACATTTACGGCCCCTGCGACCTTGACCTTGAACCAAGGTCAAGTCACTGTATATGCTTTTGTACGCCTAGTGATCCTACACCATCATGCCAAATTTGGTGTTGATAAACTTAATAGTCTCCGAGAAAAATCCAACGTTAAAGTTTTTACGGACGGCAGGACGCCCGGATGACCGGACGCCCAGACGCCCGGACGCCTGGACGGACGACACGGGTGACCTAGTATAAAAGTATAACATGTGTACTACAATGTTATGAAGTTTGGAAGAGTTATCTTTCATAGATCGGGGTCAAGGTCACTTTAAACAAGAAGGGCAAAGCCCATACGACTCACATGCTTGACCTTGACCTTTATATGACCTTGACCTTCAGGTGACCTTCAAGGTCACGGTCAAACAACTAAACCTACCAATGACATCATACACTAAGAAATGCTTTACACATTTTTCCTACCAAAATACATGTGACCTTGACCCAAGGTCAAGGTCATCCAAGGTCATGCAACACAAAGCTGTTAATTCAAGACATAGGAAGCACAATGGTGCTTATTGGCACTTTCTACCATGAGATATGGTCACTTTTAGTGGTTCACTACCCCATTTTGGTCACATTTCATAAGGGTCAAAGTGACCTTGACCTTGATGATATGTGACCAAATGTGCCCCATTTAACATGTGCCCCACATAATTATTAAGTTTGAAACAGTTATCTTCCATAGTTCAGGGTCAAGGTCACTTCAAAATAGGTATACAATCCAACTTTGAAGAGCTCCTGTGACCTTGACCTTGAAGCAAGGTCAACCAAACTGGTATCAAAAGATAGGGTTTACATTGCCCTATATACCACTTGTAGCTAAGGTCGTCATTCTCAATAACGTGGGAGAAAATTGGGAAAATGTGAAAAATGACTGTTTTTGAAACCACATTTATGGCTCCTGTGACCTTGACCTTGAAGCAAGGTCAAGTCACCATGTATGGTTTTAGAGGCCTTGTCATCAAACACCATCATGCCACATTTGGTGTTGATAGACTTAATAGTCTCTGAGAAAAATCCAACGTTTAAGTTTTTAACGCCAGGACGGACCGACGGACGGACGACACGGGTGAGTACATAGACTCACTTTTGCTTCGCATGTGAGTCAAAAATGTATACAATCCAACTTTAGAGAGCTCCTGTGACCTTGACCTTGAAGCAAGGTCAAGTCACTATGTATGTTTTTGTACGCCTTGTCATCCTACACCATCATGCCAAATTGGGTGTTGATAGACTTAATAGTCTCCGAGAAAAATCCAACGTTAAAGTTTTTTTACAGACGACAGGACACCCGCCGCCTGGCCGCCCGGACGGCCGCCTGGACGGCCGCTCGGACATCCAGACGGAACGACACTGGTGACCTAGTATGAAAGTATAACATGTGTACTACAATGTTATGAATTTTGGAAGAGTTATTTTCCATAGATTATAGGTTAATGTAGGGTCTTGCCATAGTGTCTGGAATTCCTGCCGGCTGCGCTGTGATTGCACCAACTAGTCACATTTTTAAACTAGTGAAAAACCCATATGTTTCTTCTGCTTTTCTGTAACCTTCTGGGTTTTTTTCAAGTTCTGGATGATAGTCGTAACGGTGTTTGGGCTATGTAGTATGACTGATCGAGTAACTGCGTGTGGACACATGTGGCTATGCCCGCGCATTGAGTTTCTTAGCAAGAAAATGCGCTTTATAAATCTATTTTTTACTATATGATTTTTTTAAAAATTATTTATTATATTATATTATTATTATTATTAGTGATTATTATCATTATTATATTATTATTATTATATTATATGATTATATTATATTATACTATTATTAGAATATATTATCTGATTGTGAAGACACGACTGTGTGACTGGATTGTGGAGACCGACTGTGTGAGCTGGACCTTGTGGAGACACGACTGTGTGACTGAATTGTGGAGGACTGATTGTGCTGAATGTGGAGACCATGATGTGGACTGGATTGTGGAGGAACACGACTGTGGACTGGAATTGAGGAGACACGGACTGTGTGACTGGAATTGTGGAGAATGTGATGTGACGGGATTGGGAGACACGACTTGTGACTGGACTTGTGGATACCGATGTGAGAACTGGAGGTGGGACACGACTGTGTGACGGAATTGTGGCGACACAAACTGTGTGATGGACTTGTGGAGACACGATTGTGTGACTGGACTTAGGCAAAAAAACGCATGTGTGATTGGATTGGGCAAATACGGGATCTGCGTGACATTGATTGTGTAGACACGATGTGTGACTGGACTTGTGGAGACACAAACTGTGGCTGACTGAAATTGAGACCAAACTGTTTGACTGAAATTGTGAGACACAACTGTGTGACTAGACTGTGGAGACACGACTGTGTGACTGGAATTGTTGGAGACCACGACTGTGTGACGGACTTCGGAGACACAACTGTGTGGATGGACTTATGGAGACGCAACCGAGGTGACCGGCACTTGTGGATGGAGACGCGAATGCGTGACTGGACTTGAGGAGACACGACTGAGTGACTTGGACTTGTTGATACACGACAGTGAATGGACTGTGAGGGACACGACTTAGAGTGACTGGACTTGTGGAGACACGGCACATGACAATGGTATCCATTTTACTCCGTGTGCGAAGAAGGCAGCTGATCCGCCTCTCATTTGTTGTCTTTTCTAAGATGCACTGTCATTCCAGCTAATTTCGCGGATTTTACTCTTAACTCCATTTCATGTTTTTGCAGGTAATAGACAACAACTCAGAGGCGAGAGCTCCCCGACATAATGTACAGAATCCGAGGGAGAAAAAAAGACAGAAGTCATCTGACAATAAAAAACCGCTGGCGCTGAACCTCCAGGTGTTGCACTAAAAAACCCAAAACAATCAAGCTGTGAGGACACCAGCAACCCTGAGGACAAAAAAATCTTAATACAGGTACTTGTTCGTACCCTGGACATTTC
>JAWQFJ010016214.1:0-5000 GCA_034096865.1 Theodoxus fluviatilis
CCGTCCGTCCGTCCGTCCGTCCGTCTGTCCGTCCGTCCGTCGGTCGGTCGGTCGGTCGGTCGGTCGGTCGGTCCGTCGGTCCGTCAATCCAAGCAAAATGAAGAATATAATTTATAAATGCACCAAACATCACACCCATTCTCTCGTGCATAGATTTCTGCTCAAGTCACCCAAAATATTCCTTTCTTACAAACTTAATCCCTAATCTCTACACTTTGCCAATGTGTTTCTGCCACTCCTGCCTGAAACCGATTACGGAGGAGACCCCCCCCCCAGCAGCTCCAAGCCCAGGACTGGTGTAGCCCAGTCCAGACAGGGGAATGCACAGGTCACAAAGATCCCGTAGCAGTGTTAGCTGTGCCTCCTGAAGCTCCCTCCCCACACTGTGTGGCCCACCCTCCTTGCCATCCCTGGCCACTTTTCGCTGCAAAGCTGACAGCTTCATGGTGTCCACGGCTACTGCACTGACCAGAGCCACCAGCCAGGCTCGAAGTGACCATAAATTACCGATCTTCTAATGCAGCACTGAACCTTTTTGAAGACACAAGGTTAATTTTTAAAAGTCACATATTCGCCCTAAATTTATACACTACACTGCCTTTAATGAACTTCTCGCCAGCTTTTTCACAGTGTGGAAAAGCTGGGAACTCAAAGCGTCCATATTCTAGGTACCTGAGCTCATGTAAGTGGCTAGATTAGTTTTGAAAGAGTAAGGAAGAAAGGACTGGATTGATCCATCATCCATGTATAGCAAAGCTTCACCAAATCTGGAGCCAGTAATGTAACCACATTTGTCTCCTGTGTCAGAGATCACAATGGATAAACTCATGTACAAGCAAGCATTAAAGCAGGCATTGTCTTTCAACTCAAAGAGGAAAGGTAAGTGTTACATATATCACAGGAGATAAAACATTTCATATGACAAAATTCAATTCAATTGAACTCCTGGTCCTGCCTCTCCATGAAAATTTGGTATGCAAACATTTCGGTGAGATTTTTTAATTGAGTAATAAAAGAAGACAGGAAAGCCTTAAAAATATTTTGAGGCAAAGTAAACTTTTGGAAAACAGGTTGGATTTGGAACTGATTCCAATATGTTGATCAGCCAGCATCTGTGTGCAGATTATGTTTAAATAATGTTGTGATTACAGTTACTATAAGTTTTAGATATAGCTAATGTTCTTCCTCTGATTCTCAGTAATAAAAAACTCCCTCCCTCCCTCCCTCCCTCCCTCTCTCTCTCTCTCTCTCTCTCTCTCTCTCTCTCTCTCTCTCTCTCTCTCTCTCTCTCTCTCTCTCTCTCTCTCATGTAGCCAAACAAACTATTTGTGTTTACTATTGCTGTTTTCCTTTCAGGCTACAGTTCACCAATACATGTACTTAAAATTACATCAACTGTTTACATACATAACCATTTTCATGTACCATATGGCTGTTTGCTGTCAGATTTCCTTTATCTACAAATAGGCAAGGTTTCTGTTTCTTCATACATAAGATGTACTTACATTTAAAGCAAATGAGTCTTACTTATTAATTCAAACCAAGCATAAAATCTTGCAAAACAATGAGCTTTTTTCTATCTTAAATCTTCCCTTCACTTTGCTGGGCAGAAAGGACCATGGCAAGTGTAATGCATTGGTGCCTTTCATACTGAATTTTAACACCTTTATGGCTGTGCCCATGGCCCTTGCTTGAGCCAATTGTGACACCAGATTAATGGATGGATGCAGTTTTATGGCCTATCAGCCGTTGTAGGCTAGGGAATTTTGTAAGGCACTTGATCTAAAAAATGGTCTATTCTAATCCCCAGCCAACAGGAGAACACAAGATCAAGAATCAAGATAACATTCACCTGGACCACCTTGATCTTGCCAAACCACAGGGCGTGGTCAATGACCAGCCACAGGCCCTTGAAGAAGTGGGCAGAGAAGGTGAGCACCATCAGACCCTGGTGCTTCAAAGACAATGCGGCCAGAGCCTTCTGCAGGAGGTCCACGCTGTTTCCCAGCCTGAACACTGCAAAATTGAGGGGCAATGCCATGAGGTTTTAAGTTACCTTGCAGGTCCATCAAGGGCTGAAGTGTTACACACAGCTGCAGGCACTTGTTGGCCCCCCTCCTCAGCTGGATTCCCTGGCTGCTGGGCTTTCCATGCCTGCTGCAGTAGCTCAGCCAAGAGTTGTCCCAAGCAGCCAAAGATGCTCCCAGTGGGCACTGGGACAGGTTTAACTAACTGTTTTGATTACTTGGATGCTTGCAGAACTAGACATACTGAAGTAGTGTCTCACAAAAATTTGCCTCCATGTTCTGATCTGTATGAGGACAATGCCATATTTTTTTCTCATCCCCTGTTCATTGCATTCAACTCCTGTAATGCACAGTTCTGATGGAATATGGTAATGTATTTGTACAGGACATTGTTAGTAGGGACTAATAATGATGATGACAACCATCAGCATTCCAACAATGACAACAACAAGAAGTGATTTGAGAACAGTGGCAATGATGACCAAGGTGGTGGTGACTATGCTGCTGCTGCTGCTAAAACAAGCTTCCTAATATTAGGGCAAAGAGGGGCGGGAGGGGGGGAGGGGGGAGGGGGGGGAGGGGAGAGAGTGGGGAGGGGGAAGGGGGGGCGGGGGGGGTTATAATGTCCTCTTCTACAACAATGTGAAAAACTTTTCTCCTATAAAATGAACTATATAACAGCTAGTCATGAGGAAAACGAGACTCACATTTTCGGGAGACTGAGAGTGCTTCCTCAAGGTATTTGAGTCTCTGCACCAGCAGTACCTTCCCACTCTGGGTCCTGGACAAATGCCACAGCACCAGCCTGGAGCCATACTGGACAACTCTGCAACACATCAGCTCATGGTAACAACTGTTTTTGCTTTCCATTAAATATAAGACTCAGCGTGAAGTGCCATTCTGGACTGCATGCAGTGTAATATTCACCGAAGTAACACAGTGTATATGGATATAGATATACCTTAGTTTGTGTTTGAGAGCTGTTGGAGAAGAGTCTTTCAACATATATGAGGCAAAGCAGACCAAATACAAACCCAACACAATTCTCTCATCCTACCATAACTGATATTCATGTGTGTACACAAACACACAGCATGCATGCACATGCAAATACTCCCTCACACATACATACATAGTATAGGTGCATACACACATGCACTTTCACAAAGCAGTATTCATTGAGTACAAGCAGATATAAAATAACGTGCATTTGCTCATATCACTTAGCAGTGGATGAATACTGCAAGAGACAGTACATCATTACATGCATGTGGATAATTGGCTTGGGCTAGTCATGTACCTTCATCATATTTTATATCTATCGATGTATAGATGCATGTCATCTGTTTAAACAATATCTCACTGCAGTGACAGGGCATCAGTGACTTACATATCTAAATGCAAAAATGAACCTGACAGAAAGCAACAAGACGCAGAACAGCACTCATCGAAACCAATCTGTAACTGTAAGGTGCTGCTGGGAGGATCCTACTCGATATATACGGCTGTAAACAGTATTATAATAAGAGTTTCCATACTAGGTAAATCACGACATCACATACAAGCTATCAGGCTAGAGAACAAACAAGGGGGGGGGGGGGGGGGCAGAGTCTTAAGTCCACCTAGGCAGCGAGCTATCTTGAGAACGCAGTTCTAGCTCACAGCGAATTAAGCATTTATCCACTATGCTATCAAGGCAGACATTCATCCGCTGCGCCATCCAGGTCTGCCTAAATGCGAGAGCGGGGAGTCGCAAGAGATTCAACTAGTTCGCTACACGATATTTGTTGGATCTGGGTTTTTTAATCGGAAAACTTGGGGGTTTCCCCCTCGAGAAATCAGAAACATGTTATCGGAAATTTGCGGATTCTAGGAAACTTCTCCAATCTGTCTACATAATTGGTAGGTCTTGCAATTTGATTCTAGTTTAAACAGAAGCTGGAATGCGAAAGTTATCTGAATAGTGTGAAAATTAAAAAAAGTTAGGGATGCATTTGTTCGCTTCCTGTCACAGGAACAACGCTCTCAAAGTAAACGAAAGAAATGAGCATAACTTGGAAAAAGATTGTTCATTCTGTTTAGAGTATGAGGACGAGTGTCATTTCTTAATTCACTGTCAAAAATATGATGATATGAGGAAAAGATATACATTTTAAAACATATACAGAAGAAGAAATTTGCAGAGGTACAATATCTGCTAGATGGACGAAATGTGACAAGAACACGAGACGTTGCTATGTACGTATTTTATGCTTTTAAACTACGCAACGAAAGGCTGGACAATTCCTAATGTAATAATGTATAAAAACCGCTGGCGCTGAACCTCCAGGTTTTGGCATATATATATATATATATATATAAATTTAAAAAAAGATCGGGTTCGAACCCGCAACCTCTCGAGAAAAGAGGGGGGGGGGGGGGGGGGGGGGGAAACACACACACACACACAAACACAAAAAACCAGGTCGGGTTTGAACCCACAACCTCTCGAAAAAAGAGAGGAAAAAAAGTTTCAGCGCAGATCGAACCTGGTCATGCATGACCAAGAGTCCAACGCTCTATCAGCTGAGCCATTAGAGAATTGACATGATGGAGTGTTTGTAAAGCATTTATAACGTTCTTTTCCCTAAACCCCCTTGCAAGCTATCGGCCCAGGAAACAATCGACCATATATTTTAAACATGATGGATAGGTTCAGGAAGCTCCTATTATGACATGTTTTGTTTTGCTTTGGCATGCCATAGACGCTGAATTAACACTCACACAGTCACACAGAGGAGGAGGTGTATTATAGATGTTCACCCCAGACATGTGCATTGCAGCATTCGTACTCATTCACGCACAATAATAATAATATTAATAATAATAATAATAATGATGATAATAATAATAATAATAATAATAATAATAATAATAATAATAATAATAATAATAATAATAATAATAATAATAATAATAATAATAATAATAATA